>OY755242.1:12789456-12924690 GCA_963576725.1 Azorinus chamasolen
TCAGCGGTGATGTCCCTTTGCTTATTGACCCGTATTTTCTGTTAGAGGAGATTTTACATAGTTACCCTCCAGATTTCCGAAAAAACAAATTTGTATTAGAAAACCTGATATATGAAATAGTTATTACAATGAAAAAAGTAATTTTATGTCTCATGATAAGGGAGAAATTGCCGTACGTGGCAGCAAAGGAACGATAACCTAGCCTAATAGCATTTACTTTGTCAGCGGTGATGTCCCTTTGCTTATTGACCCGTATTTTCTGTTAGACTGGATTCTACATAGTTCCCCTCCGGATTTCCGAAAAAACAAATTTGTATTAGAAAACCTGATATATGAAATAGTTATTACAATGAAAAAGGTAATTTTATGTCTCAAAATAAGGGAGAAATTGCCGTACGTGGCAGCAAATGAACGATAACCTAGCCTAATATCATTGACTTTGTCAGCGGTGATGTCCCTTTGCTTATTGACCCGTATTTTCTGTTAGACGGGATTCTACATAAGATTTTCGAAAAAAAATTGGTATCAGAAAACCTGATATATGAAATAGTTATTACAATGAAAAAAAAAGTAGTTTTATGTCTTAAAATAAGGGAGAAATCGCCGTACGTGGCACCAAAGGAACGATGACCTAGTCTAATAGCATTTACAATTTTCAGCGGTAATGTCCCTTTGCTTAGTGACACGTAATTTATGTTATACGTGATTTTATACAGTTTTGCTCAAGGTTTTTTGCAAACAGTTATGTTACGATTTCTTTTTGGAACGTTTATTACCATTTTCGAAAATCTTATGTAGAATCCCGTCTAACAGAAAATACGGGTCAATAAGCAAAGGGACATCACCGCTGACAAAGTCAATGATATAAGGCTAGGTTATCGTTCCTTTGCTGCTGCACGTACGGCAATTTCTCCCTTATTTTGAGACATAAAATTACCTTTTTCATTGTAATAACTATTTCATATATCAGGTTTTCTAATACAAATTTGTTTTTTCGGAAATCCGGAGGGGAACTATGTAGAATCCAGTCTAACAGAAAATACGGGTCAATAAGCAAAGGGACATCACCGCTGACAAAGTAAATGCTATTAGGCTAGGTTATCGTTCCTTTGCTGCCACGTACGGCAATTTCTCCCTTATCATGAGACATAAAATTACTTTTTTCATTGTAATAACTATTTCATATATCAGGTTTTCTAATACAAATTTGTTTTTTCGGAAATCTGGAGGTAACTATGTAAAATCTCCTCTAACAGAAAATACGGGTCAATAAGCAAAGGGACATCACCGCTGAAAATTCAATGACCGTAGGCTAGGTTATCGTTCCTTTGGTGACACGTACGGCGATTTCTCCATTATTTTAAGACATAAAACTATTTTTTTTCATTGTAATAACTATTTCATATAGCAGGTTTTCTGATACAATTTTGTTTTTTTCTGAAATATTGAGCGAAATATAAAAAAATCATTCTAACAGAAAATACGGGTCAATAAGCAAAGGGACATCACCGCTGAAAATTCAATAACCGTAGGCTGGGTAATCGTTCCTTTGGTGACACGTACGGCGATTTCTCCCTTATTTTAAGGCATAAAACTACTTTTTTCATTGCAACAACTATTCCATATATCAGGTTTTCTATACAATATTTTTCTCTTGAGAGAATTATGTAAAATCCCGTCTAACAGAAAATACGAGTCAATAAGCAAAGGGACATCACCGCTGAAAATGCTTTCATTTTTCTCTTATTTCAAGACATAACACTAATTTTACCATTGTAACAAATAGTTCATATAATAAGCTTATTATTACACATCTGTTTGCAACAAAACTGGAGCAAAACTGTACATAATAAGGTATTAAAAGGCCATACGTGGCACTAAGCACTGTACAGATCTACTTACGTGATACTAAGACATCGCAAATTATAGTAATTTTTTTTTAAAAATCGTCCATTTCTTCGTTTTATACAATAACAGACTTTCATTTATTCATGTAACACATTAAAAGTAAAATAAATTTCTAACGTTTTCTTCTTCTTTTACAATAAAACTATTTGTATATATAGGCCGGAAACTTTCTTGAGATGGGGGTGATTTTCACGAAAAGGTGATTATTATGTGCATACGTGGTTTTAGATGACTTGCTAATGACACGTAATTACGTGGTAATAGACTCGGCCTTTTTATTTAGATGGGATAAGCGTGAGGTTGCCCTCAAACCTGTTTTAAGACCTATGTGGTCTTATTTTGGCTACTGACCGTTCAGATGCGGACCTCCTCTTTTCACCCTAAGGTCTACTTCATTTTTATATGGTAAATGTCTTGTTGTGCGTATCGTCACGTTTTGCTTTGTAAATTGTATTGATTCCTGTTCGGGTGTCCTGACTTGTTTCTGTATGGCGCTCCCTGTATGACTGTTTTTTCCGTAATTATAGCTATGTGCCATACTCAAATTTATCAGCATATTTTGTGGTTTGTCCTTTTGTAATGTAACAAAGACGAGAAGGATATGTGTTTGCAAGTGCTTTATAACTTCTTCTAGACTAAAGTCTCTTATTACAGTCTATAAGGAAAATTTAGCCCAACCTTGCCACGTTTGATATCTCTTGGTGCAAAATATAAGGAAAATTTTACTGACAACCCTTATTAAGTTATGATACTGTATTCTGCTTTAATTATCGCATGCTTCTTGTTCCAGAAAGGTCCCATGTTCTTAATATCTTACGAAATTGTTGATCGACAGGCAAATAGGTTGGATCTTGATAATGCAAATGTGTTATCGACGTCACTTCTGTTTACAAGATATATTAACATTCTAGCTAAAACTAAATTAGCCTTGAAAGTAGCTGAGTTACCTCTGAAAAGGCACTGGCGTTGATGTAGTCAACATGGGAGCATATTATATTCAAAACGCCCCTTTGTTAAAAGTTTCCTTATTTGTCATACCAGACTTGAAATTTGTCACCACAGTCGTCCTTGGAGAAGATTTTCCTTATTATTTGTCATACCAAACTTGACATTTTACACCTCACTCGTGTTCATACAACAAAATCACAGACTGTCCTTAAATTGACAGATTGCATTACAATAGCTGTCACCTTAGGTAAAAATGCTAAGTAAGATTATCATGACAACCAGTCTTCTGCCCTTAAACAATGAACATTTAGCCAGAGAACCAGTAATACTACGATTATTCTAACATAATTATACACACACAACTAATTAATAGGAATATACTGAAATCAGGCTGTCCTACTGTCAGTCCGTTTGTAGGCCCGTCCATCTGTCCGTCCGGTCGTCTGTATGTCCGTCTGTCGTCCGCTTGGTCGTCCGCGCTTCTTATTTTACAATTTTTTTTACAAAGTTTGGCTGAAATGTTCCTACCACTGGAACATAAGCACTTGCTATAGTTCCAATATGCTTATTCGACTATTACAGGTCTGGCGTTATTATAGCGGATTTTTTTTATATATACTATAGCATTTTCGCTCACTTATTTTACATGTTTTCACCAAGTTTTCTCGTAATGCTTTCATAAGTACACATACTCATCCTGATTATGTCAGTTATTGGTGTTGTATCCGTTTTTAATTTCTGGTTTATATTTTGGGCAATGTTTCGTGCTAATTTTCTCCATAACTTTCAAAGCTATTGGTTTAAACTTTTAATAGTTATTTACCATCATAAGTTTATTATATTGGGAATTTTCTTGCGTATCAGTCCAGTTTACTTCGTAACTATCAAAGCCATTGGGTAGTAACTTTATACAGGTATTTCACATCTTAAGTTGATTGCGTAGTGCAAGAGCTATGGAGCTATATTATTTCTTTCCATTTCTAAGACTTATGGTATTTTGTGACTTGCATCTCTTGCCGCAATTTATATTAATTCTATTCAGACGCCATGAATAGCTTAATTAGTATAATAAATTGTGCACCTGTGTTTGTCATTAGAATTAGAATATTATTATATCCATTATGAAAAGGGAGCCCCATTCGACAGAAATGTCCGGGTGGTATAGACAAAGTTGGTCATGTATGCATGACATTCCAATGAACGAGCACAAACTGAATGCAAACAAACACTCATTGGTGTGTTACGTTGACCTTAGGACCGAGTTTGAACTACATTAAACTTTCCTTTAGAAAATATGTATTCATTATCTATGATTTTCCTGGTGCAGCTTTTTTTCAACCAGTCGAGCCAAATTACTTTTTCATATTAAACCACTTCTAACATTACATTTAAAACTAGTCGCATCATGCAAATCTTAAACTTCTTGAGTGGAATACCAAACAGAAATCAATGAATAACCGAAATGAATCTAAAGCAAATAACAATATTAAACAATAACTAAAGCTCATAATATATGACACGTTTTTATAATGATAAATGTTCTATGGAATACGATCGGTCCAATCGGCCCAACTTGTTGACAGTGACATGGGTCATCATGATAAAGATAATGAATGTGGAGTAAAGAAACTGAAAGTGCGATATGATGAAATAAGAAGAAACCAAGATTAAAGTAATGACTTAGGAAGCTGTATTATATAGTATGACGGATATATGTATTTGATATACGAAATGGAGAAACCAACACATTGAATAAATGAATTTGAAAGTGAGGAAGATGTAAGGTACAATCAACTAAGTTGGAAATAAGATAACATGTAATGTAATTAGACCAAATGTGTATAAAACAACGGAGTACAGCCAGCGGAAGACGCCCACTAAATAATATCGGCTTGGTCGATGCAAATTTCTCGTCTCGTCATGGAAGGTGAACATGTGTCAATCGTAATATTAAGAGACATTTCGTTTTGATCACATTATATATTAGGCCACACCCCGCGAGTGTTGAATCAGACACGTAGTTACGTCATAAATATTTTGTTTTAGACAAGCCGACCAACTCTGAACAGAAACAAACACCGTCACAGACGACTGTATCTCGAACGTGAAACAGGAATTCTAATAAAATTCGGAAATTAGTGCATCTATTTGAAAGGTAAGATCTGAAGCTATTTTTCTATCGAAACTTGTGTTTATTAAAGAAGGCAGCCTTTGCACTTATGTTCTTCCTTACAAGCATATCATCAGTTACGGAAGTGATACAAAGTTTATTGTCTGTTACGTTACAAACTAGTACGATATGCGATAGTGCTGCTACCATTCAAGTCCGAGACGCTGAGACCCTTGTTACATACGTTCGAATGAACGAAGAAGACTTCTCTTGTATATGTCTATTTTCGAAATATTCTTATAATATAATACCTAAGCTATCTTATCTTTTATAAGACTTATTATCATTATAAATTTGTTGTCGATGTCCATAGAAGCACTACGTGAAGTGTATTTGGATATAATTTCTGTCATACTGACGTAGATAATGCAATTATTAAACTGTATTAAACTAAATTAACTAAAAATAGACTAAATTAACATAAGACGATAAACTCGTTTTCCGTGTATGCTGTTAACCCCTTCCCTCGTGTAGACGACTTTTTGGCACCTTTGCAAACAGAGTAGACCAGGCCAGACAGCTTCTATAGGAGCTTCCGACCAGAGTCTCCTCTGTTTGCTTACGACAAAATGACATTATTTCTTACATGAATATTCATGAGGCAATGTTAAGAACCACAAATCTGGAGCAATCATTAAGACAATTCAAACAGTGATAACGTTCAAATATCTAGTACGGTTCCTGTGATTTTCTACATTTAGAAATTATTTGTGTGCGATGAGTGACTGGAACATAACACATAAGATAAACGTGTGGGTTGTGAAAAGCATGGGCAGTAGTATCTAACTGACTTTGTGACTTATATACGTGTTGAAAATCATAACAGATCTTACCGAAAACACAAATTCAGATGTTGATGGTTTCATAAAAAGTCAAAAGCAATAGCTTCTGAAAAAATTATATTCTCGAACAAGGCAATGCTTTGTATATGTGAGGTGGACATCAGGAGCTCGTATCAACATTCGAATCTCCAGGACCTACCTTTTATAAAATTAGTTTGTCTCAACAATGTATTAACCGAACATGCATTAATTTCGCTTCATAAGGTAATTTCCAGTCATATAGAAATACCATTATCGGAAATATGTAAATTGTTTTCATACTCTAAAAGCATGCGTTCGTCTTAAACTACAGTCCGGATGTGTTGGTTATACCCGAGGTAAAGCTATTGAAGCAAAAAACAATAACTTCTGCACAAAATGTTTAGTAGAAATAACATATATATGTACTTATATCACAGCTTTGTACGGTGAAATCGGCTGAGATCAAATTGAATTAATTCGAAAAAATGCACATGTATCTTGTGAGTAAACAACTTAAAATTCACGGATTATCATTCATTTAATATACATGTATATACTACAGATATTACTAGACAAAAAACTGATTTGATAACACAAAGGCGTCTTACAAGTTACAAAACATTTTGTATTCAAATTCAAGCAGATGTATGAGTCACGAAGGAAACGCCACATACAAAAAAGAATCGCCTTACAGTCTGACACCCTTATCTGTGTACATACCTAACCAAATCAGTCTGACACCGCTAACCATGAACATACTTCACAAAACCAGTCTGGCACCGCAACATGTGTGCATCCATTGCCAAATCAATCTAACACCGCTACTTGTGAACATACTTAACCAAACCAGTCTAGCATCACTACATGTGGGCATACATTACCAAACCAATCTGACACTGCTACATGTATACATATTCTTCCAAATCAATCTGTGTGCACAAATTTCCTAATCAGTCTGACCCCGTTGTTTGTGTACATCACTTACCCAACCGGTATCTGTACATACATTACCAACCCAATTTGACACCACTGTTTGTGTATGTACCAGTATATTCTTTGTGGTGCTGCCTTTAATATGACAAATGGATGAGTCATATAATCTGATTTGGACGAGTTGACAGTAGACATTAAGGGACTTAAAGGTTTGACATATATATATATATATATATGTGTATAGGGCATATATTCAGGGCAATGGTCATGTCCATGATGCATGCATTGTATTATTTTCAAAGGTGTTGCTATGCACTGTCGTGTATCATTTTCTTTCCTGCCAGACTTCTATCATAGTGTGTACATAAAGGTACAATAACAATATGGAATAGTCTTGTCCACACAAAATTCATAAATGATTAGACAGGTGATTGTTAGTAGAATTCATGCAATAATTCCAACATGCATGATCAATTTGGATCAGGATGAAACCACCAGTAAACCATCAAAACTCTAACAGATTGATAAATGAATCCAATGACAAATTGAAGGGGAAAGGTTTTCTATTTTGCAGGCGTTCTGCGTTTGAATCACTTTTTGCAAATATTGTAGATAATGACATGCACCCGTATTAACCTTTTACTCGATAGAGATTATGATCCTGTAGGAGCGGTCTTACCAAGAAATGCACAGTGTTCAAATGAAATAATGTAGATATGATCCTTCAGTTTCCTCTAAAAGTACAAAAATGAGTAATGCAGGAAACACCACATACAGAACTAGCAGTCGCCCGAACAACAACACAAGGAAACAGCAATTGTACACAACTATAAAAACATCAAGAGACGCACAAAGACAAAACAAACATACAATTGGGGGAGATGGAAAACCATTTTTTCTGGTTATCAAATAATATAAACGAGACTATTGATTTATTTCCAGGTAATCAAAATGGCATCGTCTAGTTCTGAACAATACGTGAATGAAGCATTAGAGCACTTGGCAAAGCTTGAACCAGAACATTATGCTAAGCTCGCGGGAGACGCTGAGAAAATGTCGGAGTTGAGAGCGGAAGCCAAAACAACAGTCGACGAGCTTTTGGAAGCCATTAACAACGTAAAACAAAAACGTGCAACACGTGTTACTGTATCCGATGCATTTAAACACCTGCCGAAGGAAAGGGTCGACAAGATTACAAGCACCTTTCGAAATCAGACATTTTTTATGTCGCTTGATCAAATTGGTGGTTCCAGAAAGGTGAAACTTCTTATGCAGGACGGCACGGAGTTTCAACCAGCCTTAGAGTTTCAGTCTGAAGATACCAGTACATACCAAAAAGCGAGCATAGTTGTTGAAAGTGTGATTTTGGTTCTTGATATTATCGGGATTAACATCCCCGGTGGAGGAGCAAGACTCAGAAAAGCAATCGACATTGTAATTGAGGCACTGGGAAACGGCGCAATTACCGAAGATATCAACGATCTTCAAAAGTCTTACCGAGACAACAACTACACTGGCATGGCGAAAGCAATCGTTGGTATTGCGATCGACTTGTTCAAGGAGGGTATCTTTATATCAATCACAAGGGCCCTTCTTTCCAACATGGGCTGGTTTGACTGGCTCAAAACTGCTGCGAAGATTTTAGCCTTCCTAAGTACCCTGGTTGCATCTGCAGGCCTTGCGGAAATTGTAAGGATCGTCTCTATATTGGCGAATGCAAAGGATTTCTTAACAAAGCTCCAAAACCTTATTTCATTTGCCTGAACCCAACTTACTCAGGCAAACACAACCACCATCGGCATGATAGTTCAGTTTTATGTGCAAATATAACTTCTCAACAACGGTTTAAATAATTATGTATACACAAAACAAGCGATCCTGGTCAAGATGAAAACAAACATTTGAGAACTTGTTTTCAAAACATGTACACCCGGCACCTTGTCAACCATTTACTATTATTTAGTTTATTAATATGCTTTCTGTGTTTTTCAAAACAGAGTAGACTCAAATTAAGCGGCTCCTGTAGAGGCCCGTCTGATCTGGTTAAGCTCTGTTTGCTTATGAAATATTATAAATATGATTCTACAGTTTCTGCAATGACCAAATTTCCTGTGTTCATGTGCCATTATAAAAAGTAAGTTAGTTAATATTCATAATGTCATTATTTCTCACATGAATATTGATGGACTAAAGGATTAAATGAGTCGTCGAATTTATAACCGAAACTAACTGTAATGTTAAGCTATAATTTTAAAAAGTATGTGCAGTTTATATATTGATATTAACATACGTTTAATAAGAAACTGTGTTGCAGTCCATTTTCCTGCTGAAAAAACCCGGAACTGTGTTCAAACTCAGATCAAATGAAATGCTACGTACTAATTATATATGCAAGGTTTTAATGAACAGTGGACCAAATATCAAGTTATGTACCTTATTCCGGTTATTTTGCATATAAATAAGATTTAAGAGATATTATGTCTTAAATGTGGACCCGAAAAGTAGGTTTGAACTAGAGGCCCCGTATCTGGCGATATGTGTGTGATATAGGTCTGTGCGTGTGTACATGTTTATTCCAGAAATATAGAGTCTAAGTTTCAATTCGCTAGTTCTAAGTCTTATTTCATAGTTCCAGGAAAGTAAATAAAGCTTTAAAAGTAATAAGAACGCTCGCTTTCTCATCAAGCTTGATATCTCTCTGTCCATCTTTTAATTCCCATGGTATATTCTCTATTTTTCTCTTATCCTATCCCATTCTCTTTTTCTTCTGTTTCTCTTTCTAACCGAACAAACAAAACGAGAGAGAAGAGAACGACGTAATTTGACATTTGTTTAGACATAACAATCGCCACACTTTTTAATATACCAATACGATTAAACATCCCATAGCTTATGGGTGTTAAACTATATTTTATAGATGTTTAAATCATGTGGACAAATGAAACTACAAGCAATAAAATGCACACAAGACAGTTCTATGCAAACATGTAATATATAACACATGGCTATCGGGGTGATAGAGGATATTGTCAGCACAAAGAGTCGGTATATTTACACCGAGGTGCAGCCGAGGTGTAAATATGCCAGTTCAAGAGTTGGCAATATCCTCTATCACACAGGCACGTGTTAATTATTTTATACCGAAAACTTAAACATTAACTTTAAGTCCAGTATTAGTTAATTTTACAATCAAAAGAAATAATCACGGATAGATAATATTCCAAGAAGAGAATTTAGAAAATATAGAAATACTGAAATAGCACTTATCAAAATATTTCGGCCACTACGGGCCTTTATCAAAGAGAATAATGTTGCTCCAGCATCATCGTAACATTGAGTTGTTATTCAAAAGTAATGACGTCACTAAATGACGTCACGAGCGCAACCACGTCATGCATGTATTAGCTTGAATGCTTTTTCCCGAATATATGTAGAACATTGTATATTCAATAAAATGCAATAAATGCGATAGAATGGTGTATGTGGGTGAGACAGAGAGAAATTCAGGAGAGAATGGAAATACATTTGAGTTGTGTAAGACATGAGAGAGAGAAGCCAATAAGCATACATTTTGGAGTTGGTGGTCACAGCAGTGATGATGTTATATTTGTGGTTTTTTCGAAACGAATATAATCATTTACCTTGACACTCATTTCGAGGGTGATATGTCCTGATTTATTTCACCTCCCACTAGTTTCAGGCCTTTTCATTGGACAAGAGCAGTCACGTGGTGACGCTCTATGACTGGGGTGTACAGTGTCTAAAATATCATTATTGAACATTAATAACTTACTTTGACCATTTCGTTATTCAGAGGTAGAACTACGAAATATTTCGTTATTCAAATGGCTCCGGATTGTATATATATGATTTGATTTACATATGAGTTAGGTCTACAGTGTCTTGAATATATTCGGATATTGAACCAGGACCTAACTTGTTATTAGAATGAAAACCGCAAAGTGGCCTGACTTTTATATGTACCCGCGATAATCCGGTTCTGCAGTATCTAGAATATAATTACAGTAAAACCCCTATAATGCGAACACCACAATGGGGCATAATTCTGTCTGGCAGAGACAGGTGGTAGCTTAATGCAGAACGAAAGTTATGCACAAAACTCCTATAGGAACTTTATGCATTATTTTCATCCTGCATTAAGCTACCACCTGCTAATACAGACACCTATGGTTGTTATGTTAGTGTTCGCATTAGAGGGGTTCTACTGTACTGTTAATTTATAGCTTAATTGACCATTTCGTTATTCGTAAATTGAATTGCAAACTATTTCGTTATTCACATGCGAATAACGAACTGCGAAACATTTCGCAGTTCGTTATTCGAATAACGAACTGCGAACTGGCAGCCAACTTATAAAGCAGGGCGAACGTAATGCAGAAAGTTCCTATAGAAGTTTTCTGCATAATTTTCGTTCTGCAGTAAGCTACCACCTGTCTCTGCCAGATTAATGCCTGTTTTTTGTGTTCGCATTAAAGGGGGTTTACTCTAATTATATTCTAGATAAAGTAGAACCGAATTTTCGTTGGTACATATAAAAGTATCGTGAAAGTTTATGCAGTTTTCATTCGAATCACAAAATATAGATTGTATTTTGTAAAATGATATTTTAGACACACTAGACCCAAGTCATAGTTGAATCAATGATTTCAATATAAAATCGGGAGCCATTTCGCAGTTCGTTATTCGAATAACGAACTATTTTGCAGTTCAACCTCCGAAAAATGAACTGGCTAAAATAAGTTTTAAATGCGTAATTATGATATTTTAGACACACTAGACCCAAGTTATAGTGGAATTAATGATTTATATATTAAATCCGGGACCATTTCGCAGTTCGTTATTCGAATAACGAAATATTTCGCAGTTCAACCTCCGAATAACGAAATGGCTAAAATAAGTTTTAAATGCGTAATAATGATAATTTATACACACTAGACCCAAGTCATAGTGGTATCAATGATTTCTATACAAAATCCGGGACCATTTCGCAGTTCGTTATTCGAATAACGAAATATTTCGCAATTCAACCTCCGAATAACGAAATGGCCAAAATAAGTTTTAAATGCGTAATAATGATATTTTAGACACACTAGACCCAAGTCATAGTGGAATCAATGATTTCGTTATAAAATCCGGAGCAATTTCGCAGTTCGTTATTCGAATAACGAAATATTTAGCAGTTCAACCTCCGAATAACGAAATGGTCAAAATAAGTTTTAAATAGGTAATGATGATATTTTAGACACACTGGAACCAAGCCATATCGGATTCAATGATTTCTATACAAAAGTTTTAATTGCGCAATACTGATATTTTAGACACACTAGACCCAAGTTATAGTGGAATTCATGATTTTTATATAAAATCCGGGACCATTTCGCAGTTCGTTATTCGAATAACGAAATACTTCGCAGTTCAACCTCCGAATAACGAAATGGCCAACATAAGTTTTAAATGCGTAATAATGATATTTTAGACACACTAAACCCAAGTCATAGTGGATTCAATGATTTCTATATTAAATCCGGAGCCATTTCGCAGTTGGTTATTCGAATAACGAAATATTTCGCAGTTCAACCTCCGAATAACGAAATGGCCAAAATAAGTTTTAAATACATAATTATGATATTTTAGACACACTAGACCCAAGCCATATCGGAAACAATGATTTCTATACAAATTCCGAGACCATTTCGCAGTTCGTTATTCGAATAACGAAATATTTCGCAGTTCAACATCCGAATAACGAAATGGCCAAAATAAGTTTTAAATGCGTAATAATGATATTTTAGACACACTAGACCCAACTCATAGTGGAATTTAAATTTTAATATAAAATCTGGGACCATTTCGCAGTTCGTTATTCGAATAAGGAAATATTTCGCAGTTCAACCTTCGAATAACGAAATGGCCAAAATAAGTTTTGAGTAGGTTATAATGATGATATTTTAGACACACTAGACCCAAGCCATATCGGAATCAATGATTTCTATACAAAATCCGGGATCATTTCGCAGTTCGTTATTCGAATAACGAAATATTTCGCAGTTCAACCTCCGAATAACGAAATGGCCAAAATAAGTTTTAAATGCGTAATAATGATATTTTAGACACACTAGACCCAAGTCATAGTGGAATCAATGATTTCGTTATAAAATCCGGAGCCATTTCGCAGTTCGTTATTCGAATAACGAAATATTTCGCAGTTCAACATCCGAATAACGAAATAGCCAAAATAAGTTTTAAATAGGTAATGGCTAAAATAAGTTTTAAATGCGCAATACTGATATTTTAGACACACTAGACCCAAGTTATAATGGAATTCATGATTTTTATATAAAATCCGGGACCATTTCGCAGTTCGTTATTCGAATAACGAAATATTTCGCAGTTCAACCTCCGAATAACAAAATGGCAAGAATAAGTTTTAAATGCGTAATAATGAAATTTTAGACACACTAGACCGAAGTCATAGTGGAATCAATGATTTCTATATAAAATTCGGAGCCATTTCGCAGTTCGTTATTCGAATAACGAAATATTTCGCAGTTCAACCTCCGAATAACGAAATGGCCAAAATAAGTTTTAAATAGGTAATGATGATATTTTAGACACACTAGACCCAAGCCATATCGGAATCAATGATTTCTATCCAAAATCCGGGACCATTTCGCAGTTCGTTATTCGAATAACGAAATAATTCGCAGTTCAACCTCCATATAACGAAATGACTAAAATAAGTTATAAATGCGTAATACTTATATTTAGACACACTAGATCCAAGTTATAGTGGAAATATGATTTTTATATAAAATCCGGGACCATTTCGCAGTTCGTTATTCGAATAACGAAATATTTCGCAGTTCAACCTCCGAATAACGAAATGGCCAAAATAAGTTTTAAATGCATAATAATGATATTTTAGACATACTAGACCCAAGTCATAGTGGAATCAATGATTTCTATATTAAATCCGGGACCATTTCGCAGTTCGTTATTCGAATAACGAAATATTTCGCAGTTCAACATCCGAATAACGAAATGGGCAAAATAAGTTTTAAATGCGTAATAATGATATTTTAGACACACTAGACCCAAGTCATAGTGGAATCAATGATTTCGTTATAAAATCCGGAACCATTTCGCAGTTCGTTATTCGAATAACGAAATAATTCGCAGTTCAACATCCGAATAACGAAATGGCCAAAATAAGTTTTAAATAGGTAATGGCTAAAATAAGTTTTAATTGCGCAATACTGATATTTTAGACACACTATACCCAAGTTATGGTGGAATTCATGATTTTTATATAAAATCCGGGACCATTTCGCAGTTCGTTATTCGAATAACGAAATATGTCGCAGTTCAACATCCGAATAACGAAATGGCCAAAATAAGTTTTAAATAGGTAATGGCTAAAATAAGTTTTAATTGCGCAATACTGATATTTTAGACACACTAGACCCAAGTTATAGTGGAATTCATGATTTTTATATAAAATCCGGGACCATTTCGCAGTTAGTTATTCGAATAACGAAATATTTCGCAGTTCAACCTCCGAATAACGAAATGGCAAGAATAAGTTTTAAATGCGTAATAATGATATTTTAGACACACTAGACCGAAGTCATGGTGGAATCAATGATTTCTATATAAAATTCGGAGCCATTTCGCAGTTCGTTATTCGAATAACGAAATATTTCGCAGTTCAACCTCCGAATAACGAAATGGCCAAAATAAGTTTTAAATAGGTAATGATCATATTTTAGACACACTAGACCCAAGCCATATCGGAATCAATGATTTCTATCCAAAATCCGGGACCATTTCGCAGTTCGTTATTCGAATAACGAAATATTTCGCAGTTCAACCTCCATATAACGAAATGACTGAAATAAGTTTTAAATGCGTAATACTTATATTTTAGACACACTAGACCCAAGTTATAGTGGAAATATGATTTTTATATAAAATCCGGGACCATTTCGCAGTTCGTTATTCGAATAACGAAATATTTCGCAGTTCAACCTCCGAATAACGAAATGGCCAAAATAAGTTTTAAATGCGTAATAATGATATTTTAGACACACTAGACCCAAGTCATAGTGGAATCAATGATTTCTATATTAAATCCGGGACCATTTCGCAGTTCGTTATTCGAATAACGAAATATTTCGCAGTTCAACCTCCGAATAATGAAATGGCCAAAATAAGTTTTAAATGCGTAATAATGATATTTTAGACACACTAGACCCAGGTCATAGTGGAATTAATGATTTTTATATAAAATCTGTGACCATTTCGCAGTTCGTTATTCGAATAACGAAATATTTTGCAGTTCAACCTCCGAATAACGAAATGGCCAAAATAAAGTATAAATGCGTAATACTGATATTTTAGACACACTAGACCCAAGCCATATCGGAATCAATGATTTCTATACACAATCCGGGACCATTTCGCAGTTCGTTATTCGAATAACGAAATATTTCGCAGTTCAACATCCGAATAACGAAATGGCCAAAATAAGTTTTAAATGCGTAATAATGATATTTTAGACACACTAGACCCAAGTCATAGTGGAATCAATGATTTCTATATAAAATCCGGGACCATTTCGCTGTTCGTTATTCGAATAACGGGATATTTCGCAGTTCAACATCCGAATAACGAAATGGCAAAACTAAGTTTTAAATAGGTAATGATGATATTTTAGACACACTAGACCCAAGCCATATCGGAATCAATGATTTCTATACAAAATCCGGGACCATTTCGCTGTTCGTTATTCGAATAACGGGATATTTCGCAGTTCAACATCCGAATAACGAAATGGCAAAACTAAGTTTTAAATAGGTAATGATGATATTTTAGACACACTAGACCCAAGCCATATCGGAATCAATGATTTCTATACAAAATCCGGGACCATTTCGCAGTTCGTTATTCGAATAACGAAATATTTCGCAGTTCAACCTCCGAATAATTAAATGGCTAAAATACGTTTTAAATGCGTAATACAGATATTTTAGACACACTAGACCCAAGTCATAGTGAAATTCATGATTTTTATATAAAATCCGGGACCATTTCGCAGTTCGTTATTCGAATAACGAAATATTTGGCAGTTGAACCTCCGAATAATGAAATGGCCAAAATAAGTGATAAATGCGTAATAATGATATTTTAGACACACTAGACCCAAGCCATATCGGAATCAATGATTTCAATACACAATCCGGGACCATTTCGCACTTCGTTATTCGAATAACGAAATATATCGCAGTTCAACATCCGAATAACGAAATGGCCAAAATCGTTTTAAATACGTAATAATGATATTTTAGACACACTAGAACCAAGTCATAGTGGAAACAATGATTTCTATATAAAATCCGGATCCATTTCGCAGTTCGAATAAGGAAATATTTCGCAGTTCAACCTCCGAATAACGAAATGGCCAAAATAAGTTTTAAATAGGTAATAATGATATTTTAGACACACTAGACCCAAGCCATATCGGAATCAATGATTTCTATACAAAATCCGGGACCATTTCGCAGTTCGTTATTCGAATAACGAAATATTTCGCAGTTCAACCTCCGAATAACGAAAAGGCCAAAATAAGTTTTAAATGCATAATAATGATATTTTATATACACTAGACCCAAGATAGAGTTGAATCAATGATTTCTATATAAAATCCGGAGCCATTTCGCAGTTGGTTATTCGAATAACGAAATATTTCACAGTTCAACATCCGAATAACGAGATGGCAAAAATAAGTTTTAAATAGGTAATGGCTAAAATAAGTTTTAATTGCGCAATACTGATATTTTAGACACACTAGACCCAAGTTATAGTGGAATTCGTGATTTTTATATAAAATCCGGGACCATTTCGCAGTTCGTTATTCGAATAACGAAATATTTCGCAGTTAAACCTCCGAATAACGAAATGGCCAAAATAAGTTTTAAATAGGTAATGATCATATTTTAGACACACTAGACCCAAGCCATATCGGAATCAATGATTTCTATCCAAAATCCGGGACCATTTCGCACTTCGTTATTCGAATAACGAAATATTTCGCAGTTCAACATCCGAATAACGAAATGGCCATAATAAGTTTTAAATGCGTAATAATGATATTTTAGACACACTAGACCCAAGTTATAGTTGAAATTTGATTTTAATATAAAATCCGGTTCATTTCGCAGTTCGTTATTCGAATAACGAAATATTTCGCAGTTCAACATCCGAATAACGAAATGGCCAAAATAAGTTTTAAATAGGTAATGGCTAAAATAAGTTTTAATTGCGCAATACTGATATTTTAGACACACTAGACCCAAGTTATAGTGGAATTCGTGATTTTTATATAAAATCCGGGACCATTTCGCAGTTCGTTATTCGAATAACGAAATATTTCGCAGTTAAACCTCCGAATAACGAAATGGCCAAAATAAGTTTTAAATAGGTAATGATCATATTTTAGACACACTAGACCCAAGCCATATCGGAATCAATGATTTCTATCCAAAATCCGGGACCATTTCGCACTTCGTTATTCGAATAACGAAATATTTCGCAGTTCAACATCCGAATAACGAAATGGCCATAATAAGTTTTAAATGCGTAATAATGATATTTTAGACACACTAGACCCAAGTTATAGTTGAAATTTGATTTTAATATAAAATCCGGTTCATTTCGCAGTTCGTTATTCGAATAACGAAATATTTCGCAGTTCAACATCCGAATAACGAAATGGCCAAAATAAGTTTTAAATGCGTAATACAGATATTTTAGACACACTAGACCCAAGTCATATTGGAATCAATGATTTCTATATAAAATCCGGGACCATTTCGAAGTTCGTTATTCGAATAACGAAATATTTCGCAGTTCAACATCCAAATAACGAAATGGCCAAAATAAGTTTTAAATGCGTAATAATGATATTTTAGACACACTAGACCCAAGTCATAGTAGAATCAATGATTTCTATATAAAATCCGGAGCCATTTCGCTGTTCGTTATTCGAATAACGAAATATTTCGCAGTTCAACCTCCGAATAACGAAATGGCCAAAATAAGTTTTAAATAGGTAATGATCATATTTTAGACACACTAGACCCAAGCCATATCGGAATCAATGATTTCTACCCGAAATCCGGGACCATTTCGCACTTCGTTATTCGAATAACGAAATATTTCGCAGTTCAACATCCGAATAACGAAATGGCCAAAATAAGTTTTAAATGCGTAATAATGATATTTTAGACACACTAGACCAAAGCCATATCGGAATCAATGATTTCTATACAAAATCCGGGACCATTTCGCAGTTCGTTATTCGAATAACGAAATATTTCGCAGTTCAACCTCCATGTAACGAAATGACTAAAATAAGTTTTAAATGCGTAATAATGATATTTTAGACACACTAGACCCAAGTTATAGTTGAAATATGATTTCTATATAAAATCCTGGACCATTTCGCAGTTCGTTATTCGAATAACGAAATATTTCGCAGTTCACATCCGAATAACGCAATGGCCAAAATAAGTTTCTAATGCGTAATACAGATATTTTAGACACACTAGAGTATGGACATTGTGCACTGCACTTTTGGTCAATGTGTGGTGTATCTGTATGTGAAGTTTGAAGTCAATAGCTTTTATACTTTGAAAGTTATGATCCGAACAAGCCGGATTTTAAAAAAAATAACAAAGGGCAATAACTCCAAAAATACTGAAGACAGAGCTACTAACCGTGTGCACTGTACTTGTGGTGAATGTGATCTATCTCAATATGAAGTTTGAAGTCAATAGCTTTTATATGTTTGAAGCTATGATTCGGACAAACCAGATTTTGACTAGAATAACAAAGGGCAATAACTCCTAAAATACTGAAGACAGAGTTATGGACCTTGTGCACTGCATTTGTGGTCAATGTGTTCTATCTGTACATGACATTTGAAGTCAATAGCTTTTATACTTTGAAAGTTATGATCCGGACAAGCAATATTTTGAGAAAAATAAACAAGGGCAATAACTCCAAAAGTACTGAAGACAGAGTTACGAACATTGTGCAATGCACTTGCAGTCCATGTGATCTATCTGTATATGAAGTTTGAAGTCAATAGTTGTTATACTTTGGAAGTTATGATCCGGATGAATGGACGGACTGACAGACGGGCGGATAGATGAACAGACGGGCGGACAAGGTTACTCTAGTATACCCCCCAAAACTTCGTTTGTGGGGATATAAAATACAAATTTCATTATTTTGTAGATTTTAAACCATTAAGATAAACAGAGCATTTGCTCCTTTGGAGCAAATGCTCTATTTATCACAATGGTTTAAAAAAGTGACTTTAACATACATGTATGCGATCGCAATCTGTCCTAGGAGAATCGGCAATTGTCCTGAATTGCAATTAAATATATTATTTCATGAGCGAACAGAGTAGATCCTGATCTGGACCTACTCTGTTAACAGTTTGTAAAGCCTTAGCCTAATGGAGGAAAGGGTTTACCAAATGCCTTTTCACTTTTGCGAACAGAGTAGATCCTGATCAGACGGCTCCTATAGGAGTTGTCTGATCAGGGTCTGCTCTTCTTTACTTGACTTGACTGTCAGACATGATATAGATATGATTCTATAGTTCTTTTCAGAGTAAAACATTCCTTAGAAGGTTTATATTAACATTCAGCTTATATAAATATTCATGATACATCAATATTTCTTAAATGAATAATGAACAGGGAAAGGGTTGAGATATAATATACATGTAGATCTATACGATTATAGTTTCTGCCATGGCAAAATATTCCAGTGTCCATGTGTTACAACAATTAACCTAATTAATATTCATAATAATGATGATGTCATACTTTCTCAAATGATTATTCATGGAATAAAGTCTTTATTGACATAAGTATTGAACATTGTCAGATAAATTATGTCTCTAAACTACATGTCTCGCTACATGAAATAATGACAATATGAACATCGATTGTAATATTATTTTTGATATAATAACGTTTAACAGGAATTTTGGTAATGGCAGAAACTTTAATCTATATATTATTCTATTAGCAAACAGAGCAGACCTAATCAAACGGCTCCTAGTCTCCCACATCTGTCTGATATGGGTATACTCTTTTCGCAAAGATATTCAGCTCTTATATAGATATATCACCATCTGGGTGTTGTCAGTCTAGTTCCTTATATACCACTCATACTGTGTTAACCCCTTACTCCATAAATACGCCTTTCTACACCTTTGCAAATAGGGTAGACCCACATCAGACAGCTCTTATACAGAGCTCCAAATAAGATGCCTAAATTACATTTTCAAGAATAGCTCCTTTATTTCTCCACCAATTAAATGGAAAAGTAGTAAAGTCAAGCAGGCAAAGCCACATGCAAGACGCAACCACCACCAAAACACCGATAGACAGCATGACACACACACACAACCACACACCCAAACGCACACGCACACACACGAAATGAACACAGAAAACACCAAAAGACACACAAGAACCAGGGACAAACGTTCCACAACATGAACAAACCACAAGCACAAAGACGCAATGCAAACAAAAGGAAGGGTGACAAAGAGAGTACCGCCTTGGCACGGTCAGCAGCAAAAACACCACTGGGGGTTTAAACCGGTTTACGGACGTCCTAACCTCACACTTCTCTCAAAGTCACCCTAGCTTTACAAATATTGTAAATAAAGGTATCCCCGCTGGACTTACCCACAACATAGACGACGGTGAACACAGGACAACATGTAAAACATAGCATAATAACTGTGACAATCCGTCAAATATGTACTCAATGACTTTGCTGAAGTCAGAGCACCTGCAGGTAAGCCGTTAAGGGCACGACAGGGAAAAAATAATACATGAGTCTGGTAAGCTCCTCCTGTATCCAAGTTTAAGAGTATACCATCATAGAGTACTACCCTCGGCCTGTCATCGCGCAAGCAAAGAGGGAAGCGTAGCTACCGACTGTAAAAGGGTCGATAACCAAACATGCAGTGTATATAAACCTTATATACTGTGACCACTCTTCAGTAATTTTCTAGAAGAGACGATCGTAAAGAGTGGTCACAGTGTAGGGTTTGGTGGTGAAATGACTATTTTAGTATTTGGGAACACACCCTTATCTGTACCTCTGCCTATATGAGTCATCTGATCAGGGTATGTTCTATTTGCTTCTGGCATAACATACATTTAGCTCTACAGTTTCTGCTGTGGCCAAAAACCCCTGTTTTAAAAATGCTGTTGCAAAATTTTAAAACTCAACCCATTTATATTCATGTCATAATTTCTTACCATGAATATTCATGGAGTAAAGGCTAAACTGAAATGATCAAAATTTGATCACTGTGACCATGACATGACAACTCTACATGGTTTTACAAACTGAGCATCATCTACAGGGTCGACAAACAAATACTGATTGCTTGTATCCCAAGTAGTTCAGTAGGTTCATTCTGAGACATGTTTGTTGCTCATTTTACAAAACGTTAGGATAGCCTTTGATAGTCCTTTCTGCTTTTTAATTTGTCCAAGTTGTTGACAAACATCATGCTTCAGAGTCCTGCCCATCTCTCTCAGCATGTCCAACATATTCTATTTAATTATCCGTTTAGAATCACCATCATACTGTCTTTGACTAAATTGTTTTGCAAATAAACTGGTACATGTGAAAAAGTTGTGACTCGACTGGGACTTGAAACCAGGGCCTTTGGCTTACCATGCCAACACTCTACTGACTGCGCTATCAAGTCACACAGTCTAAAGCTTTTCAATGTTCCGACAATCTTTAACCAACTACTGTTCCATCTGGAGATCAGCAAACACTGGCTGCTAGTATATGAAGTAGTTCAGTAGATTTTAACAATTCGTATACCACAAAGTCAGCACCAGCTGATCAAGCTTTTCATACTTAGATCAGTATTGGGAAATCTTATTTGGACGTTGATAAAAATGTGTCATTGATTCGGTCTTGCCTTGTGGTGACAATTACTGTGTTTCGACATTGAAAGCTCTTTGTCAATGAAGCAATATTATTCTCCATTTTTGTGGCATTTAAACCATAGTGGGCTGTTAGAAAACTGGCATGTCAGGTCCCTTGTTGTTTGGAATCTTGTCGAAATTACTGTCCCCTGCAAATAAAATTAATGTTTATGGTTAAAATGTATTTCTGGAAATATTTCTTAATCCCTTACACCATAAATATTCATATAACAAATAAATAGGGGTTATTACGCAGGTGACTAGGGTCGCAACAAATAAATAGAGGTTATTACGCAGGTGACTAAAGCTGCAGAGTGATATATTGGCCCGACACCTTGCAATTGGCCCGAGGGCTTTAGCCCGAGTTACTATATCAAGGTAAGGGACTATATCACTCTGCGGCCCTAGTGACCTGTGTAATAACCTGTTTATCACATTTATGGATAAAATGGGATCTACATGTACTAGGTGCAATAGATTCTCAAAGGATTGAAAGAATCAGCGCTATCAATGGAAAAGTAGTAAAGTCAAGCAGGCAAAGCCACATGCAAGACGCAACCACCACCAAAACACCAATAGAGAGCATGACACACACACACACAACCACACACCCAAACGCACGCGCACACACACACACACACACACACATGAAATGAACACAGAAAACACCAAAAGAGACACAAGAACCAGGGACAAACGTTAAACAACATGAACAAACCACAAACACAAAGACGCAAGGCAAACAAAAGGAAGGGTGACAAAGAGAGTACCGCCTTGGCACGGTCAGCAGCAAAAACACCACTGGGGGTTTAAACCGGTTTACGGACGTCCTAACCTCGCACTTCTCTCAAAGTCACCCTAGCTTTACAAATAGGGTAAATAAAGGTATCCCCGCTGGACTTACCCACAACATAGACGACGGTGAACACAGGACAACATGTAACACATAGCATAATAACTGTGACAATCCGTCAAATATGTACTCAATGACTTTGCTGAAGTCAGAGCACCTGCAGGTAAGCCGTTAAGGGCACGACAGGGAAAAGGTAATACATGAGTCTGGTAAGCTTCTCCTGTATCCAAGTTTAAGAGTATACCATCATAGAGTACTACCCTCGGCCTGTCATCGCGCAAGCAAAGAGGGAAGCGTAGCTACCGACTGTAAAAGGGTCGATAACCAAACAGGCAGTGTGTTGCAATATAATAGGATCATAACCTTTCTTTTTAAATGTTTTAATGCGTTTAATAAACAAATCATGAAAATGGATATGACCCCGAATTTTCCTAAGTTTGTAGATATAATACATGAGTCTGGTAAGCTCCTCCTGTATCCAAGTTTAAGCCATTTATAATAGGTAGCAAAACTGAGATGTATTATATTGTATAGCTATCCCTGTTCTTTATACATGTATTGTATCCATAGGTAGTTAGTAAGTTAATGTATTTTGCTAAGAAGCTGTTGTTTATAAGTTTTGCTGACATCAGCGTCTTCTGAGACGATTCTGAATCGTTCATAATACATTCGGCATGTCTTCCGCATGGATTCGGGAACCCTTCCTCGTCTTCGGGAAGCCTTTCTGGGACCGCTCAGGATGGATAGGAGATCCCAAAGCCTTGCAGAATGCTCCCGAAACTACATCGAAGCCACCGCGTAGGCCCGGAGGTCCCGAAGCCCTCCTGAATAAAACATTCGGCGTCCAAATTGTTTTCGATCCCGATCAGTCCCCGAAGTGTCCAGAAAGGTTTCCGAAGTGTTCAGTAATGACGCGGAAGGGTTCAAAAACATCCCGGAGACATGCCGAATCATCCGGAATCTGCGATATCCACATTCGGTAGTCATTCGGGAACCCGTCGGCGTCCTAGTGGACGCCTGGTCTTAGGGAAAGGGTTAATAGTTTTACTTTTTGTCCAGACAGTTTTGTAGCTACTTGAATGATAACTGATTTCATTATACAAATTGTCTTGATTAATATTTAGTACTTGATAACTGTAAGGATATGATACTATGCTATTCAGGGTCTGCTCTGTTTGCTCTGTTTGCTCCATAATACAATATAGATATACTCTGCAGTGATAGCCATGGTAAAATATCCCTGTGTTCATATGTCATTATAAAACATTAATTGTTATACATGATGTTACTATGTCTTACATGAGTATTCATTGAGTAAAGGGTAAATTACCTTAGTCGTGGAGGTTCGTGACATACATACATTATTCGCCAGCTCTTTCACTGCACTATTACATCATATAATTGCTGACCATATATAGAACGTAGAAAGACTCTATCAACAGACTGACACTTCGATAATTGGGAAGCGTTCTACTACAATAGGTACAAACACACTATTGTGTTGATACTGTAGTACCTATCCTAAATAGCCACTCATTTACTGAGCAAACAGAGTTTGGATTCTTAAATAGCAGTGGGTTGCTTAATGCAGGGCAAACGTAAGGCAGCAAGTTCCTTTCTGTATTACTTTTGACCTGCATTAAGCTACCATCGGCCTTGCAGACCCATAATTAGACGACCTCTTTTTGGTTGCAGCTTAAGACAGATTCTGCTGCTCTATACCATTAATCAACATGTTTTAAAACACTTAGAAACCTATTATTATTATTGAATAAATACCTGGATATTAAGCTTTTTGATATGGGTCCACACCATGTATACCATCGGCTGCACTGAGATTAACACAGATATAAAGATATCCAGTAGGTGCGTACGTAAGTTGACTTGTAATGACGTCATTGAATATTAATTAGATTAATTGTCATAATGGCATACGGACACAGGATTATTTGGCCATGGCACAAACCGTTGAATTTTATCTATATTATATCATAAGTGTGACGAAGCACTTTTAGAACATGTGCTATATCTCGACAGTTACTTCCTTTTTTTTTAATCAAGTGCGCCATTTCTAAAGTGAAAGTAGAACACGTTTGGCTTACTACACACGAAGTATTCGATAAATCCAGGTTAGTGAGTTTGGCTCTGTATTTCTAACGAGATCAGAAACACATGATTTTGGGCCAACGGGTTTTTTAACCTTTACTCCATAGATGCGCATTTTAAGACATTTAATATATTCCTCCACTCAAGAAAATAGTTCCACTTTATACAGTCATGACTATGCACAACAAGAAATATTTCCATATTCTAGCAGATGATGCAGCTTAAAGAAGGCTGTAAGTAAGGTAGAATGCTCCTAAAGGAGTAGTATGCCTTACTTACATCCTGCTTTGAGCAACCATCTGTCTTCAATACTGAAAACATGTTATGGAGTAAAGGGTTAAAAAGACACAAGACATCGGTATGACACTGACTAGATGTCAAAATAATGTTGAAACCTCATGTTGAATTCTGGCCAAAGTTGTACATGTGCTTTCTTGAAGTACAGATCTGCAATCATGTTAAATAGACACTCCTACAACAAAATTTCATCAAATGTGTGTTCCATATTTTTAAAAATGAAATAAAAAAACCTAGTAAATCCAAAGCAAGTCTCACCCATTTATTAATTCATGTACCCCTGAAACTTCAAATAAACAATTCCAATTTCCAATATGTTTTTTTACTATTTAGGGTTGTTTTATATAGTCAAACCTGTTTTAAACAACCATCAAAAAGAAACAGAAGTCATCTTGAAGTTTCTAAGACAGGTGACTTCTGAATGCAGATTGAAAATAATGCTTTCGACCTGCATTAAGCAGTCACCTGTCTTTAATGATCGCTAGGCTTCCTCGTAGCATGGTCGCTTAAGACAGGCTTGACTGTACAATATAGTTTAAATAGTTTAAAACCACAAACAGTGCAGACCCTGATCAGAGGGATTCTTAAGGAGACCACTGATAAGGGTCTACACTGTTTGCATAGGACAAGTGTGACGGATGGTCAATCAGTGTGAATCACATAACCTAGGTAGGTCACATGACTCAAGGATATAGAACTTAAGGAGAGTTAAATGTACATAACTCCTCGAGTAATGTGACCGACCTACGTCATGTGATTAGCACTGACTGGCCATGTGTCACAAGGCAAGAAAAGACCGTGCGATAGTCAAAATATCCCGAGTAAGTCTAAATCTGTTATACATTAAAATGCTCAAATACAGAATAAATTTATCACCTTTTTTACCAAAATTGATTACTTTTCAGTGCATTGTTTGCATATTGGGTAGTAATTTTGTACACAGATACTTGCTAGTTTCTACCTGACCCTTTCTGCCCTACTCAGAATACTGTATTTGCTTTGGAAATCTTACAAAGAGTGTTGGGGTATTGATATAATTAATTATTCTTACCAGAGAAGAAAACCTCTGCTTATCAGCTAAAAGGTTTTCTAGGGTTTTGAGATCCTCATGGCTGTTCAGTGGAAGCAAACTGGATACTTCCTCAGGCAAACTTCCCTTGGACATTTCTGGTCAAACAGGCTGTTTGACATTCCCTACAACTCCTTGTAAATTGTTTCAAGCTTGCCCTGTTGTTTCACCTGTGTCCCCCTGATTTTCTCAAGAACTGTGATCAGCCTTATAAGTCCCTGGCTAAAAATCAAAACAAAATACATGTACATTATCTCAATGTACTTGAACCAATATTTTCCCATAAGTATGCAGTTATTTAACCACATACTCCATAAATATTCCTTTCTAAGCCTTTCCAAACAGAGCAGATCAAGATCAGACGGCTCCTATAGGTGAAAATTTCATGTGTTTGTATGCCATTTTAATAATTAGCCTAATTAATACTAATACCGTCATTATTTCTATCATGAATATTTATAGAGTAAAGGGTTAAAATACATATAGCTTAATACCGCCTTCTGTTTACCTCAATCAAATATGTTTGTGATTCATAAATGCCCCTGGATAGCAGCACAGCCACAGACAGATAGCAAAAGATGGACAGACAAACATACATTAACCCTTTCGCTGCCAAACCCTGTCGTCTGCTAACTTTATTTTTGTTTCAAAAACATAGTAACAGTAACAAACTGGTTGGATCCTGATGAGACGCCGAGTTACTCGGCGTCTCATCTGGATCCAAACTGTTTGCATAGGTAATCACAGATCCGGCATTGGCAGCGAAAGGGTTAAGGGCAAAACTAAGGGCAAAACCTATCTGGCCCAGAACCTCGATTCAGGGGGTATTAATAGTACATGTGTCACAAACAATGCTGGCACCCGATTGGTTGAAATTTGACGCTTATTTCTGTATGAATGTCGTTTGTTAAATCTAATCTTCTTCAAAGGACCACATTATAATTGTTTTGTGTATATAAGTTGTTTTTCTTGGAAATTAATTAAAAACATAAAGACAAATAAGGCATTTAAATAAATGAATTCCTTTACTTAAATTTAGTATTCCATTCCCAGCAGAACGATGGTTGCCCTAGATCTAGAGTAGGTACAAAAACAAATATTTTCTACTCGATGGGATTATCAAAATGCTATTCTAAACTGGATTTTGGTAAGGTTGCAATTATAAAGACGCCCTGATAATGCACAACTTTTTAACCCCCCCCCACTCCCCCCCCCCCCCCAACACACACCGGTACCAAACTCTCTTCTAAAGTCTCTTAATTACATTACATTTGGATTTCTCATATATTTACCATGGATAAATTCCGTGGGTGTCGAAGGCTGAGTACTGGTATGCCTTGGTGAGAGTGGATCTGGTGTTGGTGTGCTCATTGACGGCTGCACGGTGTTACTCACTGGTAACACTTGGGTTGAACTAAAAACTGGTTTGGGTGGTTTAGGTAACTTAGAGAGATTGTAGTTGATGTATCTTGCCTGAAAGAAAACAACAATATATTGAGATTAATGGAACAAGTCTACACATACTTGATTATAAAATGCAAATGCAAAGTTTGATGTCAATTGGTATAAAGAAATATAGAAGTAGATCTAGTTCGCATTACAAGATTTGTGCCACGGACAGACCCCAAATACCCAAATTACATGGGCCCCGCCTAAACACTTACATATATAATCCATTAGTGATTACTGTAAAAGAAGATAAATTTTTAATTAACATATTTTGTAACACCCTTTCCAAGTTCATAAATTATAAACGTGTTTTCACGCTTGTGCAAACAGGGTAGTCCCAGATCGGAGGGCTCCTATAGGAGCCGCCCAATCAGGGTCTGCTATGTTTGCAAATGGAATTTGCTAGATCTGTTTCTTTACTTTCTAATTAAAGGGCTAAATGTTCCACATTCCATATTTCATATAAATTAGAACTATTATGTTAATGAATATACAGTAGATATTGGAATTTTAATTTTAGAATAAAGGTAGAAAAGGGAAAGGATTAATCAATGCATGACACTATTCTTATTTGTCCGAATTTAGGTAGATCTATCTATCTTTTTGTCAGTTGCCACTAGGTCATAAAAATAACAAATCATATGGGACATTCTTTTCAATATATAGGGGTCTGATTTGACCCTGTCCGATTTGGGTTTGGTCCAGGAGTATAGGCTATTATATACGACATAGACATAGTCTGCATAGACACAGCATTTTCCAAGTCCTGAAAACCTTTGTTCTAAACTTATGATGCAAAACTTAATAAAATATCTAGATCTAGTCATTTTTGATATTCATCATCTTGATTTTAAAAATTAATCCAGAGAAATTTCATCCATGGCACAGAAGGCAACGTCAAGTTAAATATCGCTAATTTGCGAAAACCCGTTACAAAGTATATTCAAGAAAGCATGGTCTTTAGCCAAGTCTTTTAAATGAGATATTTTAAAATTAGGATCTATATACCTTTTCTAAAAAATAATACCATCTGATCATATCTTAAATATATCTATTATCATACAAAAACAGGAAAAGTTTCTACATACCCAGTGTTTAGTTGTTCAATCCAACTTCTTTTGCAGACGAACTCCAAAAGACCGCGGCGAATATTAAATATTTATTTATTTTTTGCCAAGCTTTAAAAAAATATTCTGATAATGGCTAGCAAAATAAAAAATAATTACTTATTTCTCTCATGGAAATTAATACTGTTCAGTAAATTTATAAAAAAAATTTCTTTGATACGTTTAGTCCGTTCCTGATCGTCTTAACGTGACATCGGCCCAGCATCGGCCCGACCTACATCTTCTTAAGAGAAACTAGGTCGGCACAACATCGGGCCGACGTCGTATGTTATCGGGCATATTTTTTAATACAAGTGTGACTGTCAAACTTTTTATCGGTACTTCGTCGGTTTGATATGGGTACATGGTAATTTTAAGTTAAACATATTTTGCTCATATTATAGCGTGGGAATGATATCGGCCCGTCGTCAAGCCGATGTCGAGAATTGTTGCCGTCATTACGCTTATAGGCCGACATCGGCCCGATATAGGTGTGCTGGCTGGTGGTTTGTTAGACAGCAGACATTGGAGCCTTTGAAGCCTCGCTTCACTGACTCCTAGCTCTGTGAGGTCGGAGCTCCGAATCAGTTCGTAGATAGGTAGAGTTGACGGCTCTGGGGGGTCATTGAAGCCTGGCTTCACTGGCTCCTAGCTCTGTCACGCCGAAGCTGTTGAAGCCTCGAATCTATAGAGTTAATTATTTTAGCCTGCAGCTCCCCGTGAGTCATCGAAGCCTAGCTTTGTTGACTCGAGGTGTTGTAGCTCAGATAACTCTGACCGAAGGCTTCAGCAGGTGATAAGTGTATCAGGCTTCATTGAGGCCACTGGCTTCACTGAGGCCATTGGCTTCATTGAGGTCGGCTTCATTGAGGTCGAATTCGTTGAAGCTTAGTGTACATACCGAGTGTTACTCCTTCACATACCCCGTGATTTATTTGTGATTTAGTTCTCGTGCCAATCATTTTTTTAATTAAAGTTAAGCTTATTTGTTCCATGTTATTTGTAGATATTCTCCCATAATTTAGTTTCTCTAATCAATGGTCAAAGAAGACCTCGAGGAAAATTTATACCGCCCGGATTAAAAAGGAATAAACGTTACATAAGCAAACAGAGCAGACCCTAATTAGATGGCTAATATAAGAGTAGTCTGATCTGGGTCTTCTCTGTTTGCAAAGGTGTAGAAAGGCATGTTTATGGAGTAAAGGGTTAAGATTGACACAGTTATAAAGATAACCAGTAGATGCGAACGTAAGTTGACTTCTAAAGATACCATTCTACAGTCTCTGGCTAAAACGTCCTGTGTTTATATCCCATTACTAAACATCAGCTATTAAATATCCATTATGCCATTACATAAATATTTATCAGGTAAAGGGTTAAAATAATTCCATAATGCTTTAGAATAGCGCACATTAGATCTTTAATCTCGTATTTATATTTCTTGTACGTATTGTTGCATTAGGATGCTACTAACTAACGCCTGTCATGAATTTAGTAGTAACTAGGTTTAACCCTTTACTAGATAGATATTCATGTAAGAAATAATGACCTCGTGAATATCAACTCATTTCTACTAGATTAGTTTTAGACTCAACCTTGTTGAATAAACCTGCCGAAAGGAAGCAGTTATTACTTATTAGTTAGAGAAAAGGACATTTTTAGAATTGTGTAGTTTTGAAACCATTGTGACAAGTAGAGCATTTGCTCCCATGGAACAAATGCTCCATTTATTACAAGAGTTTCATAATCGACTTTTACATAGGTGTAATAAGGCGTCAGTAGGAGAGAATGGATTAATTCGATTGATATAAAGCTCATGGACACAGACTTTTATGCACTATCAGAGAATCATATATGTATTATATCATTAGCAAACAGAGCAGACTCTGATCAGACTGCTCCTACAGTCTCTGATCTCGGTTTAGTCTGTTTGCAAAGGCGTGGAAATGTGTATTTATGGAGTAAATGGTTAAGGTCAGTCACTAGGGGTAGATGAAATGACATAATCTGACACTGAGATAAACACTCTTTGTGCGCATACCGGTAGTATACAGACAAGTCGAAAATATCTGGTTGCAACTGAACACGGGTGGTTTTCCCTGTGCTACATCTTAAGAATCGCAAACCTATTATCACTGGAAAACTGCTGAAGCAAGGCTACAGATATGACAAACTTCAAAGACCTTTTCAAAATGTTATCACCGCAATGTTCTACTTATTAGGTAATACAATTGCAATTTACACAGATGGTTAAGTTAAGGTACAGTAAAACCTCTTTAAACCGGATTTCTGATAGTGAAGAATTTAAATTGTTTAGGCATGTGGCTGCTTAATGCAGGATGAAATTAATCCAGAAAGCTCCTAGAGGTCTTTCACCCTGCATTAAGCTGCCACCTGTCCCCAAGACTGATATTTATACTGACTTTGACGCCCAGTTTTTAGGGATATTACTGTATTTCGCATCCGGAGTCTTACGGTGATTTCATTTACAAACAATCGCAATACAGTTTTGATACTTTTACATATTAAAATTTCATTAAAAATGGCTATACACCCTCGTTACTGCAGCGCACTGCATGCTTGTGGTCGATCTTTTTTTACATTAGGTATCATGCTTCCATCTTTGCTTTCATTACGACATTACATTTACTCGTACTATTTGATGGCGTCCTCTTTAATCCACAACGAATGTTCGTATTTCGTCACTTATGTCGTACCCACCGACTTCTCCACTATTGCTCTGGCGTCTCTGACCATCGAGTATAATTATGTTATCGATGTCTTTTTTGGGTTTGGTTCTCTTTCCAAGGTAAACATTTATATTATCTTAATTATTTCCATCTTTTTATAATGTCGGTGTAGAAATGGTTTGTGGATTTTTATTTCGGAGTGTCTATTGCCACGTATTTTTATAACCGGTGACAGGGTAAAATCACACGCATCGTGAGAGTTACACTATACGGCAATAAATTCAGATAGCATTCTAATATCATGATTAAAATGCATTTATTTGGACAAATTACACACCTAGATAAGTAAGATATATTTTGTAACACTATTTCTTGTAACAATGCGTGGTATAGAATACTATTGCAATAATAGTACGGAAAATAATGACTAGATAAATTACCCACCTTAGTGTTGATCCACTTATAAGTAAAATTCCATATGAATCACATAAATCCACACAAATCCACAATAATCTATTTCACTTATGTGAAAATGAAAGTATCCCTGCTTCCCACAAGCGTCCTTGGAATACTAAAGAAATGAATGCAAAAGTCAGCTAGGTTTGACTGATAACTTAGCATGCAAGCCGAGTTCATGTCAGCTTTGATACACAAATATCACAGTCGGTAATTACGAGTTGTTTGCAATGCAAACACCAAACACCACGCACACGACAGTTTAATTACGTCTAACAGCGTTGGTAAGCCGACAAACGCATTAATTGGTGTTACTCATTCACACCCGTAAACGTCTAACATCAACCAAACCTACTGTGGAGCAAACTTTGACCAAGCTGAATGACACATGATTTACCATATATCATTGACTTTGTCAGCGGTGATGTCCCTTTGCTTATTGACCCGTATTTTCTGTTAGACGGGATTCTACATAAGATTTTCGAAAAAAAATTGGTATCAGAAAACCTGATATATGAAATAGTTATTACAATGAAAAAAAAGTAGTTTTATGTCTTAAAATAAGGGAGAAATCGCCGTACGTGGCACCAAAGGAACGATGACCTAGTCTAATAGCATTTACAATTTTCAGCGGTAATGTCCCTTTGCTTAGTGACACGTGATTTATGTTATACGTGATTTTATACAGTTTTGCTCAAGGTTTTTTGCAAACAGTTATGTTACGATTTATTTTTGGAACGTTTATTACCATTTTCACTGCAAAAAAGGCGTCGGTACACGAGATAAACGTGTTTTCACGCATTTGCAAACAGAGTACACCCAGATCAGATGGCCCCTATAGGAGCCGTCTGATCAGGGTCTGCTCTGTTTACACCCGTTTCCAACATCCAGGTACTTGAGGATTACTGCAAAAAGGCATCGGTATACTAGGTAAACGTGTTTTCACGCATTTGCAAACAGAGTAGACCCAGATCAGATGGCTCCTATAGGAGCCGTCTGATCAGGGTCTGCTCTGTTTACACCCGTTTCCAACATCCAGGTACTTGAGGATTGCTGAAAAAAGGCGTCGGTATACTAGGTAAACGTGTTTTACGCATTTGCAAACAGAGTAGACCCAGATCAGATGGCTCCTATAGGGGCCGTCTGATCAGGGTCTGCTCTGTTTACACCCGTTTCCAACATCCAGGTACTTGAGGATGAAATCTCCGACGTACAGAACATGGCATCAAAAGAAGTCTTTGCCTCGTGAGAAACAGATTATTCGATGAAATTTGATTTCTCTGAAGCTTATATATGGTAAATCATGTGTCATTCAGCTTGGTCAAAGTTTGCTCCACAGTAGGTTTGGTTGATGTTAGACGTTTACGGGTGTGAATGAGTAACACCAATTAATGCGTTTGTCGGCTTACCAACGCTGTTAGACGTAATTAAACTGTCGTGTGCGTGGTGTTTGGTGTTTGCATTGCAAACAACTCGTAATTACCGACTGTGATATTTGTGTATCAAAGCTGACATGAACTCGGCTTGCATGCTAAGTTATCAGTCAAACCTAGCTGACTTTTGCATTCATTTCTTTAGTATTCCAAGGACGCTTGTGGGAAGCAGGGATACTTTCATTTTCACATAAGTGAAATAGATTATTGTGGATTTGTGTGGATTTATGTGATTCATATGGAATTTTACTTATAAGTGGATCAACACTAAGGTGGGTAATTTATCTAGTCATTATTTTCCGTACTATTATTGCAATAGTATTCTATACCACGCATTGTTACAAGAAATAGTGTTACAAGATATATCTTACTTATCTAGGTGTGTAATTCGTCCAAATAAATGCATTTTAATCATGATATTAGAATGCTATCTGAATTTATTGCCGTATAGTGTAACTCTCACGATGCGTGTGATTTTTACCCTGTCACCGGTTATAAAAATACGTGGCAATAGACACTCCGAAATAAAAATCCACAAACCATTTCTACACCGACATTATAAAAAGATGGAAATAATTAAGATAATATAAATGTTTACCTTGGAAAGAGAACCAAACCCAAAAAAGACATCGATAACATAATTATACTCGATGGTCAGAGACGCCAGAGCAATAGTGGAGAAGTCGGTGGGTACGACATAAGTGACGAAATACGAACATTCGTTGTGGATTAAAGAGGACGCCATCAAATAGTACGAGTAAATGTAATGTCGTAATGAAAGCAAAGATGGAAGCATGATACCTAATGTAAAAAAAGATCGACCACAAGCATGCAGTGCGCTGCAGTAACGAGGGTGTATAGCCATTTTTAATGAAATTTTAATATGTAAAAGTATCAAAACTGTATTGCGATTGTTTGTAAATGAAATCACCGTAAGACTCCGGATGCGAAATACAGTAAAATCCCTAAAAACTGGGCGTCAAAGTCAGTATAAATATCAGTCTTGGGGACAGGTGGCAGCTTAATGCAGGGTGAAAGACCTCTAGGAGCTTTCTGGATTAATTTCATCCTGCATTAAGCAGCCACATGCCTAAACAATTTAAATTCTTCACTATCAGAAATCCGGTTTAAAGAGGTTTTACTGTACCTTAACTTAACCATCTGTGTAAATTGCAATTGTATTACCTAATAAGTAGAACATTGCGGTGATAACATTTTGAAAAGGTCTTTGAAGTTTGTCATATCTGTAGCCTTGCTTCAGCAGTTTTCCAGTGATAATAGGTTTGCGATTCTTAAGATGTAGCACAGGGAAAACCACCCGTGTTCAGTTGCAACCAGATATTTTCGACTTGTCTGTATACTACCGGTATGCGCACAAAGAGTGTTTATCTCAGTGTCAGATTATGTCATTTCATCTACCCCTAGTGACTGACCTTAACCATTTACTCCATAAATACACATTTCCACGCCTTTGCAAACAGACTAAACCGAGATCAGAGACTGTAGGAGCAGTCTGATCAGAGTCTGCTCTGTTTGCTAATGATATAATACATATATGATTCTCTGATAGTGCATAAAAGTCTGTGTCCATGAGCTTTATATCAATCGAATTAATCCATTCTCTCCTACTGACGCCTTATTACACCTATGTAAAAGTCGATTATGAAACTCTTGTAATAAATGGAGCATTTGTTCCATGGGAGCAAATGCTCTACTTGTCACAATGGTTTCAAAACTACACAATTCTAAAAATGTCCTTTTCTCTAACTAATAAGTAATAACTGCTTCCTTTCGGCAGGTTTATTCAACAAGGTTGAGTCTAAAACTAATCTAGTAGAAATGAGTTGATATTCACGAGGTCATTATTTCTTACATGAATATCTATCTAGTAAAGGGTTAAACCTAGTTACTACTAAATTCATGACAGGCGTTAGTTAGTAGCATCCTAATGCAACAATACTTACAAGAAATATAAATACGAGATTAAAGATCTAATGTGCGCTATTCTAAAGCATTATGGAATTATTTTAACCCTTTACCTGATAAATATTTATGTAATGGCATAATGGATATTTAATAGCTGATGTTTAGTAATGGGATATAAACACAGGACGTTTTAGCCAGAGACTGTAGAATGGTATCTTTAGAAAGTATACGATAAAAGAGAAGATTTTAATTTTAAAATTGTTAATTATCCTTTTCTAGATGGGGATGTGCCACGTTCTACATCATATGGTGTTTATATTTCTCAACTTATTAGGTTTGCCCGAGCCTGTTCTTTGCTTGAAGATTTTAACAGACGTAATTTAGTTATAACTGATAAACTTCTTAAGCAAGGTTACAGATATCACAAACTTCGGAAAACCTTTTCTAAATTTTATTATCGAAATTTACCTCTCATTAGTAAATATAATTGCAATCTACGGACGTTACTGCGACAAGGCATTTCTCAACCAGAATTTTATGGGGATGTTATCTACAAACTTAGGAAAATTCGGGGTCATATCCATTTTCATGATTTGTTTATAAAACGCATTAAAAAATTTAAAAAGAAAGGTTATGATCCTATTATATTGCAACACACTGCATGTTTGGTTATCGATCCTTTTACAGTCGGTAGCTACGCTTCCCTCTTTGCTTGCGCGATGACAGGCCGAGGGTAGTACTCTATGATGGTATACTCTTAAACTTGGATACAGGAGGAGCTTACCAGACTCATGTATTATTTTTTCCCTGTCGTGCCCTTAACGGCTTACCTGCAGGTGCTCTGACTTCAGCAAAGCCATTGAGTACATATTTGACGGATTGTCACAGTTATTATGCTATGTTTTACATGTTGTCCTGTGTTCACCGTCGTCTATGTTGTGGGTAAGTCCAGCGGGGATACCTTTATTTACAATATTTGTAAAGCTAGGGTGACTTTGAGAGAAGTGTGAGGTTAGGACGTCCGTAAACCGGTTTAAACCCCCAGTGGTGTTTTTGCTGCTGACCGTGCCAAGGCGGTACTCTCTTTGTCACCCTTCCTTTTGTTTGCCTTGCGTCTTTGTGCTTGTGGTTTGTTCATGTTGTGGAACGTTTGTCCCTGTTTCTTGTGTGTCTTTTGGTGTTTTCTGTGTTAATTTCGTATGTGTGTGTGCGTGTGCGTTTGGGTGTGTGGTTGTGTGTGTGTGTGTGTGTCATGCTGGCTATCGGTGTTTTGGTGGTGGTTGCGTCTTGCATGTGGCTTTGCCTGCTTGACTTTACTACTTTTCCATTTACGTTCGCATCTACTGGTTATCTTTATAACTGTGTCAATCTTAACCCTTTACTCCATAAACATGCCTTTCTACACCTTTGCAAACAGAGAAGACCCAGATCAGACTACTCTTATATTAGCCATCTAATTAGGGTCTGCTCTGTTTGCTTATGTAACGTTTATTCCTTTTTAATCCGGGCGGTATAAATTTTCCTCGAGGTCTTCTTTGACCATTGATTAGAGAAACTAAATTATGGGAGAATATCTACAAATAACATGGAACAAATAAGCTTAACTTTAATTAAAAAAATGATTGGCACGAGAACTAAATCACAAATAAATCACGGGGTATGTGAAGGAGTAACACTCGGTATGTACACTAAGCTTCAACGAATTCGACCTCAATGAAGCCGACCTCAATGAAGCCAATGGCCTCAGTGAAGCCAGTGGCCTCAATGAAGCCTGATACACTTATCACCTGCTGAAGCCTTCGGTCAGAGTTATCTGAGCTACAACACCTCGAGTCAACAAAGCTAGGCTTCGATGACTCACGGGGAGCTGCAGGCTAAAATAATTAACTCTATAGATTCGAGGCTTCAACAGCTTCGGCGTGACAGAGCTAGGAGCCAGTGAAGCCAGGCTTCAATGACCCCCCAGAGCCGTCAACTCTACCTATCTACGAACTGATTCGGAGCTCCGACCTCACAGAGCTAGGAGTCAGTGAAGCGAGGCTTCAAAGGCTCCAATGTCTGCTGTCTAACAAACCACCAGCCAGCACACCTATATCGGGCCGATGTCGGCCTATAAGCGTAATGACGGCAACAATTCTCGACATCGGCTTGACGACGGGCCGATATCATTCCCACGCTATAATATGAGCAAAATATGTTTAACTTAAAATTACCATGTACCCATATCAAACCGACGAAGTACCGATAAAAAGTTTGACAGTCACACTTGTATTAAAAAATATGCCCGATAACATACGACGTCGGCCCGATGTTGTGCCGACCTAGTTTCTCTTAAGAAGATGTAGGTCGGGCCGATGCTGGGCCGATGTCACGTTAAGACGATCAGGAACGGACTAAACGTATCAAAGAAAATAATTTTATAAATTTACTGAACAGTATTAATTTCCATGAGAGAAATAAGTAATTATTTTTTATTTTGCTAGCCATTATCAGAATATTTTTTTAAAGCTTGGCAAAAAATAAATAAATATTTAATATTCGCCGCGGTCTTTTGGAGTTCGTCTGCAAAAGAAGTTGGATTGAACAACTAAACACTGGGTATGTAGAAACTTTTCCTGTTTTTGTATGATAATAGATATATTTAAGATATGATCAGATGGTATTATTTTTTAGAAAAGGTATATAGATCCTAATTTTAAAATATCTCATTTAAAAGACTTGGCTAAAGACCATGCTTTCTTGAATATACTTTGTAACGGGTTTTCGCAAATTAGCGATCTTTAACTTGACGTTGCCTTCTGTGCCATGGATGAAATTTCTCTGGATTAATTTTTAAAATCAAGATGATGAATATCAAAAATGACTAGATCTAGATATTTTATTAAGTTTTGCATCATAAGTTTAGAACAAAGGTTTTCAGGACTTGGAAAATGCTGTGTCTATGCAGACTATGTCTATGTCGTATATAATAGCCTATACTCCTGGACCAAACCCAAATCGGACAGGGTCAAATCAGACCCCTATATATTGAAAAGAATGTCCCATATGATTTGTTATTTTTATGACCTAGTGGCAACTGACAAAAAGATAGATAGATCTACCTAAATTCGGACAAATAAGAATAGTGTCATGCATTGATTAATCCTTTCCCTTTTCTACCTTTATTCTAAAATTAAAATTCCAATATCTACTGTATATTCATTAACATAATAGTTCTAATTTATATGAAATATGGAATGTGGAACATTTAGCCCTTTAATTAGAAAGTAAAGAAACAGATCTAGCAAATTCCATTTGCAAACATAGCAGACCCTGATTGGGCGGCTCCTATAGGAGCCCTCCGATCTGGGACTACCCTGTTTGCACAAGCGTGAAAACACGTTTATAATTTATGAACTTGGAAAGGGTGTTACAAAATATGTTAATTAAACATTTATCTTCTTTTACAGTAATCACTAATGGATTATATATGTAAGTGTTTAGGCGGGGCCCATGTAATTTGGGTATTTGGGGTCTGTCCGTGGCACAAATCTTGTAATGCGAACTAGATCTACTTCTATATTTCTTTATACCAATTGACATCAAACTTTGCATTTGCATTTTATAATCAAGTATGTGTAGACTTGTTCCATTAATCTCAATATATTGTTGTTTTCTTTCAGGCAAGATACATCAACTACAATCTCTCTAAGTTACCTAAACCACCCAAACCAGTTTTTAGTTCAACCCAAGTGTTACCAGTGAGTAACACCGTGCAGCCGTCAATGAGCACACCAACACCAGATCCACTCTCACCAAGGCATACCAGTACTCAGCCTTCGACACCCACGGAATTTATCCATGGTAAATATATGAGAAATCCAAATGTAATGTAATTAAGAGACTTTAGAAGAGAGTTTGGTACCGGTGTGTGTTGGGGGGGGGGGGAAGTGGGGGGGGGGGGGGTTTAAAAAGTTGTGCATTATCAGGGCGTCTTTATAATTGCAACCTTACCAAAATCCAGTTTAGAATAGCATTTTGATAATCCCATCGAGTAGAAAATATTTGTTTTTGTACCTACTCTAGATCTAGGGCAACCATCGTTCTGCTGGGAATGGAATACTAAATTTAAGTAAAGGAATTCATTTATTTAAATGCCTTATTTGTCTTTATGTTTTTAATTAATTTCCAAGAAAAACAACTTATATACACAAAACAATTATAATGTGGTCCTTTGAAGAAGATTAGATTTAACAAACGACATTCATACAGAAATAAGCGTCAAATTTCAACCAATCGGGTGCCAGCATTGTTTGTGACACATGTACTATTAATACCCCCTGAATCGAGGTTCTGGGCCAGATAGGTTTTGCCCTTAGTTTTGCCCTTAACCCTTTCGCTGCCAATGCCGGATCTGTGATTACCTATGCAAACAGTTTGGATCCAGATGAGACGCCGAGTAACTCGGCGTCTCATCAGGATCCAACCAGTTTGTTACTGTTACTATGTTTTTGAAACAAAAATAAAGTTAGCAGACGACAGGGTTTGGCAGCGAAAGGGTTAATGTATGTTTGTCTGTCCATCTTTTGCTATCTGTCTGTGGCTGTGCTGCTATCCAGGGGCATTTATGAATCACAAACATATTTGATTGAGGTAAACAGAAGGCGGTATTAAGCTATATGTATTTTAACCCTTTACTCTATAAATATTCATGATAGAAATGATGACGGTATTAGTATTAATTAGGCTAATTATTAAAATGGCATACAAACACATGAAATTTTCACCTATAGGAGCCGTCTGATCTTGATCTGCTCTGTTTGGAAAGGCTTAGAAAGGAATATTTATGGAGTATGTGGTTAAATAACTGCATACTTATGGGAAAATATTGGTTCAAGTACATTGAGATAATGTACATGTATTTTGTTTTGATTTTTAGCCAGGGACTTATAAGGCTGATCACAGTTCTTGAGAAAATCAGGGGGACACAGGTGAAACAACAGGGCAAGCTTGAAACAATTTACAAGGAGTTGTAGGGAATGTCAAACAGCCTGTTTGACCAGAAATGTCCAAGGGAAGTTTGCCTGAGGAAGTATCCAGTTTGCTTCCACTGAACAGCCATGAGGATCTCAAAACCCTAGAAAACCTTTTAGCTGATAAGCAGAGGTTTTCTTCTCTGGTAAGAATAATTAATTATATCAATACCCCAACACTCTTTGTAAGATTTCCAAAGCAAATACAGTATTCTGAGTAGGGCAGAAAGGGTCAGGTAGAAACTAGCAAGTATCTGTGTACAAAATTACTACCCAATATGCAAACAATGCACTGAAAAGTAATCAATTTTGGTAAAAAAGGTGAAACAAGTCAAGTCAAACCTGATTGAAATAGATGGATTTGTTCCCTCTTAAATATGACTATTCATTTCCCCGAGATAAATCTCGGGATGAATATTTCAACCTGTCGCTATATATATAGATCACGGGCAATATTCAGCGGTGACAAAGATCTAGATATAAGTTGTTTGATTTTGCTCGTGTTTTGGATTTTGAAGGATTAATGAAACTGAAAAGATGTAGATTTTTCTCATATTTTACCTTGTCTTAACCCTTTCCTCCGTAGCTTATTTTCAGTATTGAATACAGATGGTTGCTTGAAGCAGACTGAAAGTAAAGCAGAATGCTCCTTTAGTATTCTGCTTTACTTTTAAGTCTGCTTTAAATTTCTATCTGCTAGTATATATATAGGAAATATTTCTTGTGTTGCATATTCATGACTGTATAAAGCAGAACTTTTTCTTTACTGGGGGAATAACTTGAATGTGTTAAAATGAGTATCTATGGAGTAAAGGGTTAAGGCTCGAAATACTATTTAAGATATCTTTATCTTACACATGTTTAAGATCATTCAATTATGATCTAACACTAGTTGTCACGAGACCAATATTTCTCAAATTCGTTTTGAAAAAGGGTTATTTAACTCGCCAAATAATATTTTTTCTAAATTTTAAGAACTGTTTATTTCAGAAAACAACTTGTGACAAAACCTGTATTTATGGTACATCTATATCTTAATATACTATAATCGGTGTAAGGCGGGTGCCCAGGTATCAGCAGGTAATTGCCAAAGAGCTACCTGGGTACAAAATGTATACCCTTTTCAATCCTTATTCTACAGATAATGTTCTGTTGAAAAGGTGTTGTAAAATATTTACTGTTTAACCCTTTCCTCCATAGCCAAAAGTACAAATCTCCTCAATATTCAACTGGTGTAAGGTAGGTTTCTGCTTGAGCAAGATAAATGTAAAGCAGAAAGCTCCTTAAATAGGACCTTTCTGGTTTACTGTTATCTTGCTTTAAGCTACCACTTGTAATCAAAACCTTTAATGAATGTTCATAATGATGGCTGATTTGAATTGTTTGTCTATTTTCAGAGGCAATTAGGAGATGCAGAGGGGAGGTAACGAATGTTGAATTGGAGGTGACTGTACGTGAACGGCTACGTACTGCAAGCGACAGAGTTGGCGGTAGGAAGAGGAGAGCGGCAGCAAGCTGTCAGAGTGAAAACATTGAATTGATTCTATAATAGGACTGGAATAGACACTTTGTTGCAAATTTAGGGACATTAGGGTATTTGTTTTCAGATAAATTTATTCTGTATTTGAGCATTTTAATGTATAACAGATTTAGACTTACTCGGGATATTTTGACTATCGCACGGTCTTTTCTTGCCTTGTGACACATGGCCAGTCAGTGCTAATCACATGACGTAGGTCGGTCACATTACTCGAGGAGTTATGTACATTTAACTCTCCTTAAGTTCTATATCCTTGAGTCATGTGACCTACCTAGGTTATGTGATTCACACTGATTGACCATCCGTCACACTTGTCCTATGCAAACAGTGTAGACCCTTATCAGTGGTCTCCTTAAGAATCCCTCTGATCAGGGTCTGCACTGTTTGTGGTTTTAAACTATTTAAACTATATTGTACAGTCAAGCCTGTCTTAAGCGACCATGCTACGAGGAAGCCTAGCGATCATTAAAGACAGGTGACTGCTTAATGCAGGTCGAAAGCATTATTTTCAATCTGCATTCAGAAGTCACCTGTCTTAGAAACTTCAAGATGACTTCTGTTTCTTTTTGATGGTTGTTTAAAACAGGTTTGACTATATAAAACAACCCTAAATAGTAAAAAAACATATTGGAAATTGGAATTGTTTATTTGAAGTTTCAGGGGTACATGAATTAATAAATGGGTGAGACTTGCTTTGGATTTACTAGGTTTTTTTATTTCATTTTTAAAAATATGGAACACACATTTGATGAAATTTTGTTGTAGGAGTGTCTATTTAACATGATTGCAGATCTGTACTTCAAGAAAGCACATGTACAACTTTGGCCAGAATTCAACATGAGGTTTCAACATTATTTTGACATCTAGTCAGTGTCATACCGATGTCTTGTGTCTTTTTAACCCTTTACTCCATAACATGTTTTCAGTATTGAAGACAGATGGTTGCTCAAAGCAGGATGTAAGTAAGGCATACTACTCCTTTAGGAGCATTCTACCTTACTTACAGCCTTCTTTAAGCTGCATCATCTGCTAGAATATGGAAATATTTCTTGTTGTGCATAGTCATGACTGTATAAAGTGGAACTATTTTCTTGAGTGGAGGAATATATTAAATGTCTTAAAATGCGCATCTATGGAGTAAAGGTTAAAAAACCCGTTGGCCCAAAATCATGTGTTTCTGATCTCGTTAGAAATACAGAGCCAAACTCACTAACCTGGATTTATCAAATACTTCGTGTGTAGTAAGCCAAACGTGTTCTACTTTCACTTTAGAAATGGCGCACTTGATTAAAAAAAAAGGAAGTAACTGTCGAGATATAGCACATGTTCTAAAAGTGCTTCGTCACACTTATGATATAATATAGATAAAATTCAACGGTTTGTGCCATGGCCAAATAATCCTGTGTCCGTATGCCATTATGACAATTAATCTAATTAATATTCAATGACGTCATTACAAGTCAACTTACGTACGCACCTACTGGATATCTTTATATCTGTGTTAATCTCAGTGCAGCCGATGGTATACATGGTGTGGACCCATATCAAACAGCTTAATATCCAGGTATTTATTCAATAATAATAATAGGTTTCTAAGTGTTTTAAAACATGTTGATTAATGGTATAGAGCAGCAGAATCTGTCTTAAGCTGCAACCAAAAAGAGGTCGTCTAATTATGGGTCTGCAAGGCCGATGGTAGCTTAATGCAGGTCAAAAGTAATACAGAAAGGAACTTGCTGCCTTACGTTTGCCCTGCATTAAGCAACCCACTGCTATTTAAGAATCCAAACTCTGTTTGCTCAGTAAATGAGTGGCTATTTAGGATAGGTACTACAGTATCAACACAATAGTGTGTTTGTACCTATTGTAGTAGAACGCTTCCCAATTATCGAAGTGTCAGTCTGTTGATAGAGTCTTTCTACGTTCTATATATGGTCAGCAATTATATGATGTAATAGTGCAGTGAAAGAGCTGGCGAATAATGTATGTATGTCACGAACCTCCACGACTAAGGTAATTTACCCTTTACTCAATGAATACTCATGTAAGACATAGTAACATCATGTATAACAATTAATGTTTTATAATGACATATGAACACAGGGATATTTTACCATGGCTATCACTGCAGAGTATATCTATATTGTATTATGGAGCAAACAGAGCAGACCCTGAATAGCATAGTATCATATCCTTACAGTTATCAAGTACTAAATATTAATCAAGACAATTTGTATAATGAAATCAGTTATCATTCAAGTAGCTACAAAACTGTCTGGACAAAAAGTAAAACTATTAACCCTTTCCCTAAGACCAGGCGTCCACTAGGACGCCGACGGGTTCCCGAATGACTACCGAATGTGGATATCGCAGATTCCGGATGATTCGGCATGTCTCCGGGATGTTTTTGAACCCTTCCGCGTCATTACTGAACACTTCGGAAACCTTTCTGGACACTTCGGGGACTGATCGGGATTGAAAAAAATTTGGACACCGAATGTTTTATTCAGGAGGGCTTCGGGACCTCCGGGCCTACGCGGTGGCTTCGATGTAGTTTCGGGAGCATTCTGCAAGGCTTTGGGATCTCCTATCCATCCTGAGCGGTCCCAGAAAGGCTTCCCGAAGACGAGGAAGGGTTCCCGAATCCATGCGGAAGACATGCCGAATGTATTATGAACGATTCAGAATCGTCTCAGAAGACGCTGATGTCAGCAAAACTTATAAACAACAGCTTCTTAGCAAAATACATTAACTTACTAACTACCTATGGATACAATACATGTATAAAGAACAGGGATAGCTATACAATATAATACATCTCAGTTTTGCTACCTATTATAAATGGCTTAAACTTGGATACAGGAGGAGCTTACCAGACTCATGTATTATATCTACAAACTTAGGAAAATTCGGGGTCATATCCATTTTCATGATTTGTTTATTAAACGCATTAAAACATTTAAAAAGAAAGGTTATGATCCTATTATATTGCAACACACTGCCTGTTTGGTTATCGACCCTTTTACAGTCGGTAGCTACGCTTCCCTCTTTGCTTGCGCGATGACAGGCCGAGGGTAGTACTCTATGATGGTATACTCTTAAACTTGGATACAGGAGGAGCTTACCAGACTCATGTATTACCTTTTCCCTGTCGTGCCCTTAACGGCTTACCTGCAGGTGCTCTGACTTCAGCAAAGTCATTGAGTACATATTTGACGGATTGTCACAGTTATTATGCTATGTGTTACATGTTGTCCTGTGTTCACCGTCGTCTATGTTGTGGGTAAGTCCAGCGGGGATACCTTTATTTACCATATTTGTAAAGCTAGGGTGACTTTGAGAGAAGTGCGAGGTTAGGACGTCCGTAAACCGGTTCAAACCCCCAGTGGTGTTTTTGCTGCTGACCGTGCCAAGGCGGTACTCTCTTTGTCACCCTTCCTTTTGTTTGCATTGCGTCTTTGTGTTTGTGGTTTGTTCATGTTGTTGAACGTTTGTCCCTGGTTCTTGTGTCTCTTTTGGTGTTTTCTGTGTTCATTTCATGTGTGTGTGTGGGTGTGTGTGCGCGCGTGCGTTTGGGTGTGTGGTTGTGTGTGTGTGTCATGCTCTCTATTGGTGTTTTGGTGGTGGTTGCGTCTTGCATGTGGCTTTGCCTGCTTGACTTTACTACTTTTCCATTGATAGCGCTGATTCTTTCAATCCTTTGAGAATCTATTGCACCTAGTACATGTAGATCCCATTTTATCCATAAATGTGATAAACAGGTTATTACACAGGTCACTAGGGCCGCAGAGTGATATAGTCCCTTACCTTGATATAGTAACTCGGGCTAAAGCCCTCGGGCCAATTGCAAGGTGTCGGGCCAATATATCACTCTGCAGCTTTAGTCACCTGCGTAATAACCTCTATTTATTTGTTGCGACCCTAGTCACCTGCGTAATAACCCCTATTTATTTGTTATATGAATATTTATGGTGTAAGGGATTAAGAAATATTTCCAGAAATACATTTTAACCATAAACATTAATTTTATTTGCAGGGGACAGTAATTTCGACAAGATTCCAAACAACAAGGGACCTGACATGCCAGTTTTCTAACAGCCCACTATGGTTTAAATGCCACAAAAATGGAGAATAATATTGCTTCATTGACAAAGAGCTTTCAATGTCGAAACACAGTAATTGTCACCACAAGGCAAGACCGAATCAATGACACATTTTTATCAACGTCCAAATAAGATTTCCCAATACTGATCTAAGTATGAAAAGCTTGATCAGCTGGTGCTGACTTTGTGGTATACGAATTGTTAAAATCTACTGAACTACTTCATATACTAGCAGCCAGTGTTTGCTGATCTCCAGATGGAACAGTAGTTGGTTAAAGATTGTCGGAACATTGAAAAGCTTTAGACTGTGTGACTTGATAGCGCAGTCAGTAGAGTGTTGGCATGGTAAGCCAAAGGCCCTGGTTTCAAGTCCCAGTCGAGTCACAACTTTTTCACATGTACCAGTTTATTTGCAAAACAATTTAGTCAAAGACAGTATGATGGTGATTCTAAACGGATAATTAAATAGAATATGTTGGACATGCTGAGAGAGATGGGCAGGACTCTGAAGCATGATGTTTGTCAACAACTTGGACAAATTAAAAAGCAGAAAGGACTATCAAAGGCTATCCTAACGTTTTGTAAAATGAGCAACAAACATGTCTCAGAATGAACCTACTGAACTACTTGGGATACAAGCAATCAGTATTTGTTTGTCGACCCTGTAGATGATGCTCAGTTTGTAAAACCATGTAGAGTTGTCATGTCATGGTCACAGTGATCAAATTTTGATCATTTCAGTTTAGCCTTTACTCCATGAATATTCATGGTAAGAAATTATGACATGAATATAAATGGGTTGAGTTTTAAAATTTTGCAACAGCATTTTTAAAACAGGGGTTTTTGGCCACAGCAGAAACTGTAGAGCTAAATGTATGTTATGCCAGAAGCAAATAGAACATACCCTGATCAGATGACTCATATAGGCAGAGGTACAGATAAGGGTGTGTTCCCAAATACTAAAATAGTCATTTCACCACCAAACCCTACACTGTGACCACTCTTTACGATCGTCTCTTCTAGAAAATTACTGAAGAGTGGTCACAGTATATAAGGTTTAATTGGTGGAGAAATAAAGGAGCTATTCTTGAAAATGTAATTTAGGCATCTTATTTGGAGCTCTGCATAAGAGCTGTCTGATGTGGGTCTACCCTATTTGCAAAGGTGTAGAAAGGCGTATTTATGGAGTAAGGGGTTAACACAGTATGAGTGGTATATAAGGAACTAGACTGACAACACCCAGATGGTGATATATCTATATAAGAGCTGAATATCTTTGCGAAAAGAGTATACCCATATCAGACAGATGTGGGAGACTAGGAGCCGTTTGATTAGGTCTGCTCTGTTTGCTAATAGAATAAATATAGAGATTAAAGTTTCTGCCATTACCAAAATTCCTGTTAAACGTTATTATATCAAAAATAATATTACAATCGATGTTCATATTGTCATTATTTCATGTAGCGAGACATGTAGTTTAGAGACATAATTTATCTGACAATGTTCAATACTTATGTCAATAAAGACTTTATTCCATGAATAATCATTTGAGAAAGTATGACATCATCATTATTATGAATATTAATTAGGTTAATTGTTGTAACACATGGACACTGGAATATTTTGCCATGGCAGAAACTATAATCGTATAGATCTACATGTATATTATATCTCAACCCTTTCCCTGTTCATTATTCATTTAAGAAATATTGATGTATCATGAATATTTATATAAGCTGAATGTTAATATAAACCTTCTAAGGAATGTTTTACTCTGAAAAGAACTATAGAATCATATCTATATCATGTCTGACAGTCAAGTCAAGTAAAGAAGAGCAGACCCTGATCAGACAACTCCTATAGGAGCCGTCTGATCAGGATCTACTCTGTTCGCAAAAGTGAAAAGGCATTTGGTAAACCCTTTCCTCCATTAGGCTAAGGCTTTACAAACTGTTAACAGAGTAGGTCCAGATCAGGATCTACTCTGTTCGCTCATGAAATAATATATTTAATTGCAATTCAGGACAATTGCCGATTCTCCTAGGACAGATTGCGATCGCATACATGTATGTTAAAGTCACTTTTTTAAACCATTGTGATAAATAGAGCATTTGCTCCAAAGGAGCAAATGCTCTGTTTATCTTAATGGTTTAAAATCTACAAAATAATGAAATTTGTATTTTATATCCCCACAAACGAAGTTTTGGGGGGTATACTAGAGTAACCTTGTCCGCCCGTCTGTTCATCTATCCGCCCGTCTGTCAGTCCGTCCATTCATCCGGATCATAACTTCCAAAGTATAACAACTATTGACTTCAAACTTCATATACAGATAGATCACATGGACTGCAAGTGCATTGCACAATGTTCGTAACTCTGTCTTCAGTACTTTTGGAGTTATTGCCCTTGTTTATTTTTCTCAAAATCTTGCTTGTCCGGATCATAACTTTCAAAGTATAAAAGCTATTGACTTCAAATGTCATGTACAGATAGAACACATTGACCACAAATGCAGTGCACAAGGTCCATAACTCTGTCTTCAGTATTTTAGGAGTTATTGCCCTTTGTTATTCTAGTCAAAATCTGGTTTGTCCGAATCATAGCTTCAAACATATAAAAGCTATTGACTTCAAACTTCATATTGAGATAGATCACATTCACCACAAGTACAGTGCACACGGTTAGTAGCTCTGTCTTCAGTATTTTTGGAGTTATTGCCCTTTGTTATTTTTTTTTAAAATCCGGCTTGTTCGGATCATAACTTTCAAAGTATAAAAGCTATTGACTTCAAACTTCACATACAGATACACCACACATTGACCAAAAGTGCAGTGCACAATGTCCATAACTCTGTCTTCAGTGTCTTTGGAGTTATTGCCTTTGTTATTTTTGTCAAAAAATGGCTTGTTTTAATAAGCTTTTTTAAATTTTGCAGTATTGTTGAACACCATCTGAAGTTCTGCACCTGCGATAAAGTTTTTGATTTATCACCTCGTGCATGAATGAATGGTCTCCCTTTTCGTAATTTAACAGATACAAATTTAGCCGTCAAAGCTTTATTTCTGTAACCCCATCTCTGTGTCAAATGTGCTAATGGGGGTATAAATCGCCTTTAGTGATAGTTATAGTTTTTCTTGTAAGTGCTTCTTTCCAGTAGATCCGTTCATAGAGATTGAATCTGAAAATAGCATATCAAGGAATGGGTTAAAAGATTGTATCTTAATTCTATTGAGTTGCTGCAACATCATTGTTCTGAATAACTTATTTGCTCTTTCTTCAGCACTTGTTTCAATAATTTGGCTTTCATACATTTAAAGGCTAGATCAGTTGCAACCTTTACTGTGACAACTTATCTAGGGATACACTATATATGCAATTCAAGGCTGAAGAACTTCGTTCCTACTAGTCATGCAAAACTAACATGCAAGCATGACTTATCAACTTCCCTTCAAATGCTTACTTCCTTATTCACGGACAGTCCCATTGGTGTGACCATAATTAGAATCCATTCAACAAAACGACGCATAGTAATGGACACACCATAGGATGTGGTTGAATGAGAATGGAATGGTTTCAAAAATATATTGGTTACTCCTTATTTACTGTAAGCCTGACATGATGAATTTAGTTTTTCCAAATTGTCAAACCCTGCAATGGCTTAAAGTAGAAAACTAAAGCATAGCTGAACATTATTATTGAAATATGCTTTGCCTGTCAATGTTTCTGTATTATATGTAGTGTAGCTATTTAGTTTAGATGTAAGAGTTAGTTACTATTCATGATCCCATTCAATGTTTCAATAACATTTATTGAACAGCCACTTGTTTACACCCATGATGACCTTTGATTACAGTGACAGCCTAATGCAACTCAAAAAGATGCGCCCCTGTGAAACTTTTCAATTTGCATTCAAGTACCACCTGTCATAAGGAATTATCAATTAACATCTGAGTGGCTGTTCAACACAGGTTTTACAATAAACCAGGTAAAAGTAGAAATAGAACCATGTTTCGATTTAACATTTGATAACATTTTAGCTTGTCTGTTTCAAAGAAATCACATGTTATTGTCGTAACTCCGGCGTCCGCGTTGTTGTCGTCATCGTCCGAAATCTTACTATTTACCATAACTTCTTCAATTTTTGTGTCACCTGCCGAGAGGCAGTGTGTCACTTATGGATTTCTTTTCCGTCGTCTGTCTGTCGGTCAGTCCGTCCGTCTGTCTGTCCGTCAGACTTTCGTTTTTTGGCTGTCATTTCTAAACTAATCATTACCAGAGCTTTCAAATTGCACATGTGTCTTCCTCTCATTGAGGACCATTGATGAGTTATTCCCCTTTGTTCAGATTTTCACACTTCAGCATATTAACAATTTTGTGTCAGTTGCGAGCAGGTGACACATGTGTTCCTCCGAACACTCTTGTTCATTTACAACCTTCATTTTTGGTATACATGTCCATCTTGACAATGACAACAGATGAGCGTTGGCACCCATTTGTGCTCTTGTTTAATTACTTTCAAACAGATGCGTTACTTGCAACATATGTTTATTTGCTGTTTTATACTTTTTCTTGACATTGTCTACAATAAATTTTTCATCATAAATACCTTTACTCTTTTTTGTCCCATTTCAAAATCTGTGAACAATTTCAGGTGATTACCATTATAGATTGTAAAACTATACAACCATTCTTGATTATCTACTTGAATTGTTTGCGAGGTTCCAATATTTAATTATTTTTAAACTTATGTTTGTATACATTTATATATATATATATATATATATATATATATATATATATATATATATATATATATATAATGTTTTTCAGAAGATTAAGAATTCTTGACACTGTTCAACTTATACCCTTACTACATTATACTTCAAATTTGGAAATTGGGTTTGAAATATTTACATCAAACATGCAAAATGCCAGCTACCACCAGATAAGATTTCAGCATCTGGGAATATAAAAAATAACTCGCAAACAAACACCCAAATACAGTAGAATCTCTCTAGACCGAACAGAAAATAAACATTATTTTCGAGGATTCAAAACAGGTGGCTGCTTGATGCAGGCTGACAGCGATACGCAAACTTCTGCAGGAGCTTTTTGTATAGTTGGTCAGCATACAGCAGTCTTTAATGCCCAGTTATATTTCTTCCGGTTTAGAGAGGTTCTTCTGAATAACTCACTTTTTCTTTCCAAAAACACAGACCCCTTCAGTACTATCAGTACTTTGATTTTATCTGTGCATTGGCTATCGATGATTGAAGGTCAATATGTAGAAAATGGTATTTCCTGGTTCACTAAAATAGTATTTAAACAGCTCTTAGGTACAGCCTGGGCAGTCTGGGTTTAGAAGTTGGGGAACACGCTGCCAGTTCTCATATAGCTAGGACTCTGAAATAAAGCTGATAACTGGAGAATCGAGTGTTATTGTACTCCACTAATTTACAATTAAAAGCTGTGCGAAAGATGCTGATCTAGAGCAGAGGCCTAAAAGCATTATGTGAAGGAAAAGATTACGAGATTATATAGATCTACATGATTTACACCAATCTTTACATGCATAATAGAGAGCAGGGTTACTATTCTCTCCCACTTAAGTGCATATGCGAATCAGCAAAACAATCAGTTTTAAGCAGTTTTGATCCAGATCAGACGTTGAATAGGTCCGTGTCAATTCAAGCGCTTTACTGTTTGTTATTTAGAACATGAGACAGAACTGTACCCTCTCCCCAACCTATAATAAGTTTATACTTGAATAACTCTGATCTAATATTTCGACCACTAAGGGCCTTTTTCAAAGATTACCATGTCAAAATACACGTCACTTTTTGTTATACATGTATGCATTCAGCCATAAAATCAAAGAGAATAATAATTGTCATTATTCAGTATTTATGTATAATGTTAATTCCCTTTTTGGAATAGTGTCTTTATTATTATACTTTTGCTTACCAGTATATTAGCCGTTTACGTTAGTTTCTTTCTGCGAAAAAGAGATGAAACGCTTTCTGCGAAAGTGAGATGAAGTATATATAAGTTATTTTAATTAAATCCCTTTTTGCGATGTTTGAACGGTTTGCAAATAAAACAGACCCAGATCCAGGCCCTAAAGCCTATATGTTCAGAAATCTACCATGTTTGCTAAGAAAATATCATTTGTCAAGGTTTTCACAGTAGGATTAGTTTTCAATAGCATAAATTGTTCGTTTTTAGGTTTACTATTTTTTCCCGCTAAGCGAGGCTCGATAAACCTAGATCAGAAGACAGGTAATTCGGCGTCTGACCTGGATCTAAGCTGTTTGATACTCGGTGACATAATTTTCTCAAAGTAAGCGAATCAGAGTAAGTTTAGAATTTAAGCGGAAGTGAATTATTTTTGTTACGTGACAAGAGTTATCCCTTATCCCTTATACAAGCATTTTATCACCGCCTTTGCAAACAGAATAGACCCACATCAGTCAGCTACCTGACCAGGGAGCTACCTGATCAGGGTCTATTATGTTTCCTTGGGAAATATAAATAAAGATTATAACTTTCTACGCCTTTGCAAACAGAGTAGACCCTGAACTGACAGCTCCTGATGGGGCTGTCTAATAAGGTTTTGCTTAGAACATACACTAAAATATAGAAATCATTTGAGGCTACTGTCTCAAACATCTTATCAGTTTTTGCTCTAATATAAATATCTATTATACCGATATATTCATAGTGGTGGAGTCTTTAAGAATATTAATGTAAGAGTGGGTTAATACGAAGATTGTGCATAAGCCTGTTGAAAGCCGCGACAATGTATTCGACATTGACGCTATCCATAAACAATTTTAACCTTTTCCCCCATAGATACGCATTGTATCGCATTTTCAAACAGATAATACCCAGATCAGTTCCTGTAGGAGTTGCCTGATCAGGGTCTACTATGTTAGTACATAAAAATATGATTATTACAGATTTTCACTTTAAGCTAATGCAATAAACAATCTTAGTTTCTACATAATATAATTTAGGAAGTTATATATTCAGAAGGGTAGAAACGAGGAAAGGGTTAGCGTATCAACGCCACTAACATTTGCGACTATTGAAAAGTGTACACATGTACTTTGGTCTCATATCTAATCAATCTGATTCACTGCTTTTGTATACATGTAGTAGACAAATTGCAAGCATTATTTAAACCTACTCAAACAATATTTCACGGAATCACTGTGACTGTGCGGTGGCAAAAGTCTAAATACTGCCGAGCATTTTTCACTACAGCTATAATAAATCTTTGAGGTATTACTACTGTAGGCATGATTTCTGCTGCATTCTATAACGTAATGTTTTGCGCCAAGTAGGATTCGGGACAAATTTGTCCTGCGCAAGTAAGAATTTGTTGAATAGATGTGTTTCTTTAGTTTCTAAAATGGCTATAACATCCAACCATCCATATTTCATTATATATTGTCCACGAAAATTCAATAACTATTGAAATTTGAAATAAACAGAGAACAGGGAAAGAATTAAAGTTATTATTCTAGTGGCTCGAATCTCCACACCAAGACGGAGCAAAATGAGAGGAAGAACATTGACCAAGAGCTTTGATATATAGTGTTAGTTGTTCCCCTTTGAGAGCAGACCTTTCAACCCTAACCCTATTGTAAGTATAGAAAGAATATGGAAATAATGAAACCCTTCATTAAAATATCTCTCTGTATCCCTTGTCTCTGCCATTTTCTCAGGGCCAAAATTTGTTATTTTTATTATCAAAATTATTATTATTAATATTATTATTATCATTATTGTCGTTGTTGTCAATTTTGTCGTTGTTGTCGTCGTCGTATTATTATTATTATTATTATTATTATTATTATTATTATTATTATTACCATTATTATTATTATTGTTATTATTGTTTTTATTGTTATTATAAATATTATTATTATCATTATTATTATTTTTATTATTATCATTATTGTTGGTTTTTTTATAATTATTATTATTATTATCATAGATTATTATTATTTATTTTTTTTATCATTATCATTGTCATTATTATCATTATCATTACTATATTTATTGTTATTATTACTATATTTATCATTACTATTGTTATTATTATCCTTGTTATTAATATTATGACTATTAATATAATTAATATTATTGATATAAATAGTAGCCGTAGTCATAGTTGTAGTAGTAGTACTGCTATTGTTATTAATATATAGAGCTAACCTTAAGCTCTATATGCTTTCAAGCAGCGTATAGAGCTCACACGTAAGCTCTATACGACGTAAGCTATATACGGTCTTACAACGCATATCTCATCAGGGATTATATAAATAATGTATATCAATATTTTCCGAGGCATCAATAGCCTGGAATTAAAACATTATTTGTAAATACCCATAATTATAATTGTTTTATTATCCATTGTTATTACACAATAGTGCGTTTGAAGGGTATGTGTCTACTCTGTTTGCAATAATTACAGAATCTTCAGTATATTGCATATGTTAATTCTAATAAAGTCGGAATGTTTTCGTATTAAAATGAGCTCCCTTCCCCTACAATAAAACACACACTCACACACACGCGCGCACGCACGCACGCACGCACACACACACACACACACACACACACACATACCACCACCACCACCACCACCACCAGGGATTATACGAGACACACAGGAATTACGAAATAGTGAAGCTTAGACGTAATTAAAAGGTAAGAGGTAAATACATTAGAAGAAAGTAAGTACAAATACTAAGTAATTTTTAAAGTAGTGGAAGTGGTAATTTGTACAATTACGAAATCAAGGTGTGAATAACTGAAACGATATGGAGTTGAAGGCTCTAAAGTCATTTGAACCCGTTGTGCTACGTGGTTATTTAATCAGGATTAGAAAACTATGTATCATAATAAGCAGACTTTGACAAACGACTTGATCGTCCAATAAAAATTTAACACGGGGACAATACCTTGAATTTCGCTTAGAGAGGCGGGGCTATTAGCCTATATCATATTTTATATTTTGGCACGCCCCGCACGAGTTGCGTCAGACAAGTCTGCTGTTTCTTATAAATACCCGTATGGTGTTTGTGGCAAACAGACAAGCACTAAGCAGAACGGAACAAACTTCGTTACGGACCACTCTGCACCTCGGGCGTGAAACCAGATTTCTACCAAGTTTCAAAGATTGGTGTATCTATTTGAAAGGTAAGTGTCACGAAATTGTTTTCAAAAATTCAAAGAAGGTAGCTTTGCAATTGTGTTCTTTCTTACATAGTTGTTGGTGGCGTTGTCCTGAACCCTGGTAACGTATTTATTTTTTAAGTTATTAAAATGTGTCTAAATAATCACATAGAACCGTTTCAACATGATATTTAATGCATTCATACTAGACTTGACACTTCTGATTTCGAAATATCCATACACATTTGTACATATTTTTGAAAATCCATTTGATTCATTCTGTATTTCACAAAGATTTACTTCTTAAATATTTGCCGACACTTCAAATTGCCGCATGCTTGGCTTTTAAGAATAGGTTTATAATTTTCGAAATCAGGATAAAACCCCGGCTTATGTAACTCTAACATACGACCAAAATAATAAACATACTCAGATGCGAACAATGACTCACGTGTGTCTTTTGTCCAGGCTCGAGAATCAAAATTATAAAATATTAAAAGTTCTTAATATCATTTTATATAATTTATCAGTCATGTGTATGTGTTCAGTACTACATATAAGTACCACTAAAGTATTCATTTCATCTGGCCGATACCGCATTAAAAACGGTTTTCACTCCTCGTACCTAGCAGGTACTGGGATACTGTAAGGGCTTCTGCATTGGAGGTGCCTGCTGAAAATATCAGTTTCATACAAACTGTTAGTCACTAGCAATTCTGGAAAGTTAGTACATGTAGTACAGGGTTGTATTTATCTTAGCTCGTACTTACTATAAGTTAGGCGCAAGTGTAACTCTTTGCACGCTACGAACTGTTTCGTCTGCAACAATTATCGTCTGCTTCAACTTCTTTGCAAAAAAACATTTTAAAGTGTCAAACAGTTTCGATTCTTATGAGACGCCGCATTATTTGGCGTCTCATCTGGGTCCAAACTGTTTGCGCAGGTAGTGTATAAAAGAGTTAACGTCCTAAATAGATGAAATAAAATGCCTGCCCGGTCTGTATTCTTGTCTATATTTTGCGTACGTATATGTATTGTATGTGTTCTGTATAATCTAAACATATATCGACCAGCCTATTTTTGTTTCAAGAAACATTTAACAAGTACATTTGTGTATTATTTTCACATCAGCTGCTTTACTATAACATGGTTATATAAAATTTACAACTACTGATATTGATTGAAATTAATAACTTTGTAAGGGATATCTTTACAGTATATAATCAGATCCCTGATGTATGCATGGTGTTCTTTTGTATGGATGTGTAACACTATACAAATATAAAGAAAAACAATATGTATGGTGTATGTACCACTGAAACATATCCACAAGGAATTGTCAAATCAATCGGCCATGCAACATTCATAAACGATAAAAAATATATTTTCCTTTACACTTAAGCAATTCTTTTGTTTCCATACCAATGTACCCACATTATGCAAACTAAACACTGATAGTAACAATAATAATGTGAATAATTTAAATATATAAAAACCATTTTGATCCAGATGAAATCAAAGCCCTTACCGTGTTACAGATTTAATCGAAATATCTAAAGAAATGCGTTAGTTTTGCCTGTAGTATACTTTTTGCTGGAGTTCATTTTATAGTTTGCATATAGTACAGACAGTGATCAGTCACCACGCCTTCACTTGACTCTGCAGTACAATACTGCAGAATAAATTTGTAATTCGGGTTGAGCTATTGACGAATACGCATGGTAACATAGGAAATGCACTCAACATTTCGCGGTTGAACAATCACTCGGTCATGTCTGATATAGGTAACCGTTACATAAACCTCCGTGAGATATGCGCAGTCTTGTGCAGAGAATGTTATCTGATTATGCTAATAATGGAATGTGTGTATCTATCTTTCCAGGTCATCAACATGGCATCATCAAATTCTGAGCAATACGTGACTGAAGTACTAGAGCACCTGGCAAGGCTTGAACCAGAACACTATGCTAAGCTGAAGGGAGACGCTGCCAAGCTGGCTGAGGTGAAAGCAGAAGCGAAGAAATCAGTTGAAGAGCTTTTGGAAACCATTAACAATGTCAAACAGAAACGAGAAGAAGATGTTACCATCTCCGAGGCCTTTAGACACCTACCAAAGGAAAGAATCGAGAAGATTACAAGCACTTTCCGGAACCAAACCTATTTAATGTCGCTAGATCATACCAAAGGGGTCCGGAAGGTAACACTTCAGATGGGAGATGGCACAGAGTTCCAACCAGCCATAACGCTTCCGTCAAAAGACGCGAGTACACTCCAAGCAGCGAGCATAGTTGTCGAAGCTGTGATTCTAGTTCTTGATACCGTAGGGATTTCCGTCCCCGACAATAAAAAAGCCATACAAGAAGCAACAGATGTAGTGGTTAAGGCCTTGGAAAAAGGCGGCTCACTTAACCGAGATATCAGCGATCTACAAAAGGCCTACGAAGACAACAACTACCTTGGCATGGCGAAGGCAATCGTGTATATTCTGATCCACCTATTCTCGGAGGGTATCCTCATGAATGTCGCAAAGGCCCTTCTGTCCGGCATGGGATGGTTTGACTGGATCAAAACTGCTGCGAAGATCGTAGCCTTCGTACATACCCTGATCAAAACTAAAGGCGCTGGGGAGTTTTCGAAGATCGTTAAGCACTTGATGCAAAATGGGAAGGATTTCTTGGCAAAACTCGCAAATCTTGTTGCGTTCGGTTGATGTCATATTATCGAATCAAACACAGCTACTGCTGCTTTTTTATAGTATTTTGTATAATCGTCTGCATAATCTTTTAGTGTTATAATCTTTCAATGTTATAAGCAAACGTGCTTTTTACAATACAATACAAACCAATGTATATTTACTTTGTGAGGCACCCAGCCCATAGTACAACTATAAACAACACAATACAAAACGACAACTTCAATAAACCTATTTGTGTCTATACTGAGCCACGTCAGGATAAATGAACTATTTGAGAACGTTTAAAAATAGACAACCCAAAGCTACTATCTTAGTTTCTAAACGATCATCTGATAAAGGTCTGCATTGTCTGACACGCACCAGCAACTGTTATAAGCGACCATGACGAACAAAGTTGACCATCCGCCAGGCTCCAAATGTCAGAGTGTGTGCAGCTTACATATATGGATTTTGTTTTATTTTCATTAATTATTCTAGAGCTTTACTGTCAGAGTGTGTGCAGCTTACATATATGGATTTTGTTTTATTTTCATTAATTATTCTAGAGCTTTACGTGCTTTAAAAGAGTATGCTTGTATAAATAATAATCATTTCTTTCCCGTATTGACCATCAAGTGAAATCAAGTTATTTGCCTTTAAACGTTTTACATTCTGTAAAACTATTCAGATCTGCTATAATCTTTGATGAACAATTTAGCGAGTGTCAACAATCCTGTCTGTTTTCAAACAAATTAGGACCGCGAATATCTTATCTGGATCCCAGCAGATAATAATAAAAATACACACATGACAATTATCTAAATTTACCTTAAACATGCTTACAAATGTTTCATCTGCAAAAATAAATCAATGTCATCTCATTTTGATTTCGACTCGGACTTCCATTCTTTTCCAAAATAGACGTTACAGTGCATGATACAACATTATGCGTAGCTTTTATCGTAAGAATGTTCAAACTGTGTGTATCCGGATCAGAATACTTTGTATGTCAGATCTGGATCTAAACTGTTTGATAACAGATACTTAGTTCTATTTGCAAGTATGTATGAGAGTTTTCTACTTGAATAATTCTATGTTTATTCTCTATCGTGTGTCACGTGTGCAACTCAATAAAGGGAATCAATCACGAATCAAGCCTCTTGTTATTTAGACCCCTTATAATTCTCAACTATGCGTCCTCAATTCATCAGATTCACTTGTGTTCACGAATTGCGATCTAACTTCTTTCTGACTTCTTCAACTCGCAGGTAGAATCTATCTAAACTTTTAACGTTTATGTCTATGTCGTCATTTAGACGCAAGGTGATGTTACTTAACGTCGTGCCAAAGGCGAACAGCGTCAGGTAGCGCATCGCTGCTATGAAGAGGAATGCAAGAAATGACGAGTTCTTACATATATTGTTGAACAGTTTGGATCCTTATGAGACATCGAGTTACTATGCGTCTCATCTTTATCCAGACTGTTTGTAAAGACAATCACAAGCTCGAGCATAGCGTGTTTATTTTTTAAATTTAGTTTTGAAAACATTAGGTATGTCTTTTGTCACAGCATTATCGCCTTTTGTTACTTTATACATATATATTCCAGAAAGACAAAATATAGAAACTTCTGTTGACTTGACTTGTTCTGTGACCCATTTCACAACTAGACAATACAACAACGAGGGAGTAAATGAAGCTTGAAATATGTCAAGAGGGATTGAAATGCATCAAGAGTGCACTCTTCGTCTCAGTATATCTGTCGCTTTGTCTCTGTATGTCTATATGTATGTTTGTTTCTCTATGTGTCTCTGTATCTGTCTCTGTCTGTATCTGTCTCTGCCTGTCTTCGTCTCTACCTCTGTCTGTCTGACTCTCTATCTGCCTGACTGTCTTTCTTTACTTATTTTCTTTCAGATTGAATATGAAATACATGTCTGCGAATCATATATACTCGTACTCATATAATGTATAGCTTAAATGTTATATCTGAATCATGGAAATGTGTAAAATACTACATGTACATGTATATATAGTACACGGTAAAACCCCTCTAAACCGGAATTTTAGTAAACCGGAATTTAAATCTGTTTTACTTTAGCTAGTTAACTGCTTAATGCAGGATGAAAGTAATGCAGAAAGCAGTTCCTTTAAGCTGTTAATCAGTAACCTTTTGGAGTTTTCTGCATGACTTTCACCCTGCATCAACTCGCAACATGCCTTGCATACCGGAATCGATACTAATTTGAATGTCTGGTTTAGAATGGTTTTACGATATTATACATTTCGATGTTTCTTATGTGACATTTCAGGATATATATATATAATATATGCACGAAGAAACAGTATCGATTAAATATTGTTATTATCAAATATTGATGAAACGATAAACTATGTATAGTAGAGAGAAGGCACAAATATCAACCCCAACCCCATCCCACACACTTGCCCCATGTGAAAATAATATCTACTCAGGTTTTGATCTGATGCAGTTTTGACTTGTTTCCTTCGATCAGACTTTGGAGAACCTATTGGCTTTTATTTTATATTTTTAATAGCAAATGTTTACATAGTATTTATTGTTAAAGCGTCGTTGCTTTTGATAACAACACAAATTTAAAGTAATTTTAAGACGAGTTTAGATCACTCGGAATTGTAGAGAGATGGACATGACAGTGCTAAAACTATACAGAAATAACACGAGGAGTAATTCAATCCATTAACAATCATAACTATTCTTTCCTCAGTCGTCCCCCTTAGAATTAAAACCTTTACCTTGTGAATATTCATCATAACTATATGATTTTTACGGTATATGTACACAAGAAGCTTTAGCCATTACAGAAACTGTAGACTCAATTCTATAATTAGTCTATAAGCAAACAGAGTAGAAACTGTTTGATATGGGTATCAGAATTCTGGAAGAAGAAAGAAAACCACTAGCAACCCTATGCTGACACCATTTAGACCAGTTTAGATCTTTCCATAAGTAGGGGAGGTCATGTCCTTTAATCTTTTACTCCATGAATATTCAGAAGAAATATGGATATCATCAATATTAATTGATTGATTCTTAAAATGGCACTATTGACAAGGGGATATTTATCGTTACAGAAACTGTAGAATCATATCTATATTAGATCATTAGCAAACACAGCAGACCCGGATCAGACTTACCCTATAGGAGCAGTCTGATGATGGTCTACTCTGTTTGCAGAGGCGTAGAAAGGTGTATTTATGAAGTAAAGAGTTAACCAGTTCTAACATATTTCTGTTTGTTTGCATTGAACAGTGACGGAGATAAGAACCAAAGACATCTATGATCGTTCACGGACAATTAACCTGTAAAACGTTATTCGTTTTATTTAAATATAACATAATTCTTTTCAAATTTAGATAATTTGAGTAATATATCGACACTTACGACAAAAATCTGAAATCGATATGAATCCATCTACAAGCATAGTTTTAATTTTCATCTATTACTTGATAAACCAATCAAAGGTTAGTTAATCTTACATATTTACGTCTAGTTCAACTCTTTATGTGATGAACGTTAATGCAACCTTTAAGTTTAAATGACATTATGAATTTTAATACTAGCTGTCAAATATGGTCGTCTGCAAAATTTGTCGTCTGTTACGGTTTTCATTTTTTTAAAACAAATTCGCACCTTTTCTGTCAAAAAACATTACCACAGTAACAAACCAAACAGTCTGGATCCTGATGAGATACCGACTTACTCGGCGTCTCATCTGGGTCTAAACTGTTTAGATACATAATCACATATGTGACATTGGCAGTGAAATAGTTCATTAGATTAGATTTTATAGTGTCATGCGACCACAGGGTGTTTTGGCCCTGGCATAATCCATGCAGTCATCTATTTATCATTCTATATGCAAACAGAGCAGATCTTGACCAGACGTCTCCTTCTGGATCTATTCTGTTTGCTACGGCACAAAAACCGTTTATATGAATGGAAGGGTTAATAGTAAAACACGTAGCTCTGAAATGTCATGCTATGAAGCGGTAACAATCTGGTCGTTTAGAAGTCATAAACTTTTATAGAACTTAGAACATAGAACTTTTCTTCATTAGGCTGAACAATATGTTTTGATTTCTTATATATACATATTCTAACTAACACAAGTTGATCCGTTTTTCGTATTTTTATACTTTTAACCCGCTTCGTGCAGGAGCGTAGCTGAATCAAAATGTAATGTACGTACCATGGCCATAGGGGTCCGGGGCACATGCTGCTCTGGGAAAATAGCATTGAGTAGATTACGAATCATTGTGATAAATAGAGCACTTGCTCCTATATGAGCAAATACTCTATTTACCACAATGGTTTCAAAAGGCGACTTTTACAGATTAGTCAAAATGCATGAGAGAATGGGTTAAAGCGTATACATGAAAACACATTAAAGTCTACCCCTTAGTCGTCGATATTGTTCCATTTTGGCCAGCATAATGTTTTTACCTTTCACATTGATGTTACACGCGTGCGTATCGCTAGTTACATCCCTGTTCGTGCATCTTCTTGCCAGGGTGTCATACGTAATCCCTCACAGTACTTCGTGCATATTCTTCCCAGATTCCGTCCAATTTGAATATGGATTATTTAATCTTGGTAATATACAGTAGAACATGTCTAAAGTGGTCATTTAGGTATTGAACATATGCGTATTAAAAACAGGTGGTTGCTTAAGGCAGTGCAAACGTGATAGGAAGGCTCCACGTTTGTCCGGCATTAAGCTACTGTTTTAGAAATCCCGATTAAGACCTTATTTAATGACCATTTAAGATAGGTCATTCTGGATATATATATAACAGGAGAATTTACTGCCACGGCATAACGCAGAGCATATGCAACATTGAAACAAACAGAGCAGACCCTGTTTAACAGCTCATATGCAGGAGCTGTCTCATCTGACTATACTGTATCCAAAGGCATAAACATGGGCACATAGCCAAATACTCGTATATACATGTACGTGTTTTCACGCTTTTGCGAATGTAGAATACCCATATCAAACAGTTTCTACTCTGTTTGCTTATAGACTAATTATAGAATTGAGTCTACAGTTTCTGTAATGGCTAAAGCTTCTTGTGTACATATACCGTAAAAATCATATAGTTATGATGAATATTCACAAGGTAAAGGTTTTAATTCTAAGGGGGACGACTGAGGAAAGAATACATTGGAAATAAGCAAAAATGGCAACAAATCAGGGTTGGGGCAGTCAGAATTCTTTACAGCAGGATAATGTATAGTTTTTCTATGACTGTATGCTGTACAGTAAATGCTTACAAATTCTGCTCCAAGCTGAAAAGCATGTAGGCCAGACAAGTAAATAGCAATTCTTCTGACTGATGTCAAAAGTTAATTTATTGGATGAGTTGTTCATTATTCAGTACTCTCCAGCGCCAGCACAAATAATTTTAAAAGAATACAATGTTGGAGGAAGACGTAATTATACTGTGAAATTAGATTAGTGCAGTGGCATTTAAATATTTGTTTAGCTTTAGAATTTCAATTAGACGTTTAATGACACCATGAATATTGTTTATATTCATTGTTCATTGTTATAATAGCACATGGACATAGGAGGTTTTGTCCATTGCAGAAACTATAGAATCATATCTGTATTGTATCATCTGATCTGGGTCTACTCCGTTTGCAATGGTGTAGAAATGTGTATTAATACGGTGTAGAGTCTACAGGGGTTAGCCTTAATTTGTGGTCAGCTCGTTTTATGTATTTTATGAAATTAGGTTTGGTTTGTTTGAATTAATATGAACAAAACCATCTAATTTTCATACTAGATCTAGTCAGTATATTAGTGATGACTGTATATTAGTATTGACTGCTTTGAATTAATCATTTCCTTGATGAATAGGCATGCATGAAATAATGACATCATGAATATTTATTAGCTGATGTTTTATGCTCCGTCATATAGTAATCGTACTGTTCGTCCAGTCTGTCTGTCTGTTAGTCAGATAGTCTGTTAGTATGTCTGTCTGTCCAAAATCGTGCCCGGTTTGTAACTCCTACGAACATAAGTGGATTTCAAAATAACCTATCGAAGTAATAAACTAATAATACCCAACGTCCCTCCAGGGGTTCTATACACAGTAATTTCGAAACGGACAAGCTAAAATCCTGAACGGTAAATTCATCGGTCATCGTCCAGGTGCTTTAGTGCATTTCAATAAAGGGAATTGAAATATGTCTATTGCTAGTCTTATATTATGGACATGGAAGTTAGTCAAGGGAACAGTAATTTCGAAACAGTAAAGCTAAAATCCTGAACTTGGGAATACAATTCAAACTGATAAAAGCAATACAACCAACTTTTAGAAAGAAAGCTCTCTGCACGCTAAGTAATTTTGCGTCTAAATTGACCAATAGTTGTTATCTGCTTCATTCTTCAGGGACACGCATTTGGGTCATAATGATGCACCGAGCGCCTAATCCAGGTCCAATCTGTTATAGTTTTACCTCTAGCATTCAAAAAACTAATGTTAACTTTCTCAAAAATAAAGTAAGAAATAATTTATTCGTGTATACAATGTCCCCTTCATTTTCTTTTCACAACTTCAAATCTAACACAGGAATACGTGGGCGGTATAGGGATATGATGGTCCTCTTATTTTCATTATTACCACATGCGACAATATTCGTCACTGTTCAACCTTCACCTTGATGCGTTCCATCATGAACAAATGAAGTTCTGAGCGTGAAAGAAACGTGGAAACAAATCTATGTTATTTCAAAAGAAAACGGACCGTCTGATCTGGGTCTACGATGTTTGCAATGCGTAAAAAGGACATTTAAATGGAGGGGATGTTTAATGAAATGATTAATCTTATCCCGCTTTGAAAATATTACCGTCTGCTGACCGAGTGTCAAACAGCACGGACCCTGATGAGACACCGAGTTACTCGATGTCAAATAGTGTTCATGCTGTTTGCAAATAGATGAGAGTAAGGTGGCAAATTGCGGGGGAACCCTTTACTTCATGAATATTCATGTAACAAGTAATGACATCATGCATATTAATTAGCTGTAGTTTTATAATGAGATATGAATACGCGAATATTTAACCAAGACGACAAGTGCAGAGTTAGGTCTTTATCATGTCACAAGCTAACAGAGCAGACCCTGATCAGACGGCTCCTATGAGCCGTCTGATCTGAGCCAGCTCTGTTTGCAAGGCGTAGAAAGACGTGATTATGGTATTTAAGTTCAAGGAAATGTGGTGGACTTTTCCACCAAAAGGTGAATATGTTCCTAACCCTTTCAGTGCCTGCAATGTTATCTGCTGGACACATTTCACCTGTTTCAACTTGTTGTCTGCCGGACACATTTTTGTCTGTTTTAAGTTTTCGTCTGCTGAACACATTTTCGTCTGATTCAAATTTCAGAGAGGGCGCTTGTTCAGTTGCCTACAAGTAAAATAGATACGAAAAACAAATTGTTCAATTGCATTTAAAAGAGATAAATCAGGGTGCCAAACAGCTTAGATCCTGACGAGGGACGTTGAGTAACTCGGTGTCCGGTCTGTATCCAAATTGTTTGCAAATGATATCACATGCCGGCCTTGCTGAAGGAGTAACAAATGGCCCAGTTGCATTCCTTGCACTTTTCATTTACATCAGCGAAATTAAGAATGACAGCATGATTAATAAAACAAGTTATACAACATTAAATTGTTAGCTGCCAGTGTCGCATCGGTGTTAACCTATGCAAACAGTTTGGAACCAGATGAGACGCCGAGTAACTCGGCGTCTCATCAGGATCCAAAATATTTGTTGCTGTGACTCTTTATGAAACAACGTTGGTGAAAAGTAAAAACCAATGAAAAGTGTAGCAGGCGGAAAGGTTTGCAGACGGCAAAATTTGGCAACGAAAAAGTTAAGCCCTTATCCTGCTGTCAAAGTTTCTGTCTGCTAACACTCTAGTTTGCGTCGTGTTAAGCTTCCTTCCAACTCTTTCGAGCTTTTGAGAAATCATAAAGGGAGATCCATATGGCCTTCATTCTGATCAGACACTGAGCTACCCGGATCTGGTCTTTACTAACTGTTCTTGCAATTGCCATTTTCGTCGCGTTTATGAGAATAAGGGTTAAACTTGAAAAACTGGTTATGTTTCTACGCATATATGCAGATGTTTGCATGCGTTTAAAGTAGAAGTTGTCATCTCACAATCCCGGAGGTTCATTAGGTCATCTTACTTACAGTGTTTAAACCCTTCCTTCATATAAACGTGTTTTCATGCATTTGCAAACAGAGAAAACCCAGATCGAACGGATCCTACAGGAGCCTTCTGATCAGGTCCAGCTCTGTTTGCTAATGGAATTTGAATGCTCTGTGTTTTAGTTTCTAAAATGGCTCTATTGTTCCATCGTCCATATTTCAATATAACTAGTTTGTCCATGAATATACAGTACGTTTTGGAATTTGGAACACAAACCAGAGAAAGGGTTACCACTTTCCCTCATGGGAAACTCCTTTTAACGCTTTTGCAAATATCGTAGACACAGACAAGATAGCTCCTGTAGCTTATGTTCGCTTATGGAATAATAATGATTCTACATTTACTGAAATGACAAAAATCCATTTGTCATTGACTGGTATACTAGTTAAGGAAATGAGTACATGTATTCCTGAAGTCGCAAATTGTACAGTAAACCCTCTCTATAACGACCACATAATTACATCAAGTATTTTGTGTAAAAGGCATGCGGATGCTTAAAGCAAGGTGAAAGTAAAACAGAACGCTCCTATAGAAGCTAATTAACATAATTTAGCTGTTAACCCCTTTACCTGATGAATATTCAGCAAACATATGAATATTAATAAGATGTTTTACAATGACATGTGAACTGTGAACTTTTTACCATGGCAAAGGTAGAATCGTCTGTATATTGTTTCATAAGCAAACGTTACAGGCCCTAATTAGATGGCTACTACACGAGTCATCTGATTAGAGTCTACTATGTTTGCAAAGGCGTGAAAACGGGTTTCTATGGTGTAAATTGTTAAATATCCCTCTTGTGGATGTTAAGACCCATGCGAGACTGTACAGCCTCTATTCTAGTTGTTGATAACCCCCCCCCCCACCCCCCGAGAGTGTACGACACCTCTTGTGTTGATGAGGCTCAAGAGAGAATGTGCAGTCCTTTTTTATGCCCAGTCCCTCATGTGGTTGTTAAGGCCGAAGCACAGTGTACAGTCCTCTTGTGATTGTATAGGTCCATGCGGGAGTGCAAAGTTCTCTCCTGATTTTGAAGGTCGGAGCGCCATCGCACGTTCCCTTTTGTTAGGTTTCGGACTACTTTCCGAAACGTAATAGTAATGCATCCCCATGGCATGCCTCAAGCAAATTTATAAAGAAATTCATATCCCATAATGCGCAATCAGACCACTGTTATGCTACGAAATATTAATTTATGCTTACAATGCATACGTTCATTAGCCCAAATGCAGAAATTTTGAATGGTTTAACGTTGACAGAATGTTTATCACGTAGCGCCGATTAAACGATTTAGTTGTCTACGGGTATATTTCACCCGCATTTCTACTTTCATTTTGCCAAAAATGTGATTTTGTTACACCCCTAGACAAAAAAATATATGTAGTTCCAAGTGCAATGCGTTGGATAAACGATATCGATACATCTTCATTTGGTATTTGTGTCAATTATTAACATGCGGATGCAATTGTTTCAATTACCAATAATTTTGCCATGTAAAATGCTACGTTATATGATAAATTTGGTCGCGTACGAATATATACCACAGAGCGCCGGTAAAAATGGCCCAGAGAGTAATCGACTTCTGAAAGTCGGGCGGATATTTTGAAATCTACAAGCATTTCTTGAATTTGTCGGATTGGTACAGACAACGTTAAGGAGAAAACATTAATAAATAATGGTCGGAACATCGTCAATCTCTACACATTACACACGAACTAGGGGAATGAAGACAACGACTGGAAATTGCAATATACCGTATAAACACCCGATATGACGGGTATGACTATTATCCGCGGAAATGACTTTCGCAGCCTAAAATCGGCCACACTTTAAGCATTTTTTTTTTTTATTAGAAAACGAGCTTATTGGCTAATATTGCCCATATTTATTATTTGAAGTACGTAAATTTAATATTCAGTGCACTGCATAATAAGTAGTTATAGTTGAAGTTGAATAAAGCTAAAAAAATCCATAATATCTGGCACCGACCCTTCGGCACGAAGGAGCACGGACCGTAGTGAAACGCCCTGGAGATATATGGATGACCTTGAGTCTCAAAAGCAATCTGTATTCTGAATGCATCAGAAGTATTTATGTTGAGTTTTGAAGATCATACTTACATTTTTACATCATGTGTGACAAGCATCGTAAACATTGATCATAGACTTTTCAGTTCTCTAAGATCCATATAAATCATGTGTGTAATGTTTTAGGAGACTTGGTACCAGGTTGTAAGCATTTAAGGATAATTACTCCAATTATAGAGAGTAAGAATAGTAGTTATAAGAGAGATATAGTGGAATTATTTTATTGTATGTTTTACATAATGTTATATCATGCTGTTATTTCCACCCCTGGTATTTAATAATATCCCAAAAAGGAGTAGAGGGACATATTGTGTTTGCTCCGTTTCTTATTCTTATTATTCTTTCTTCCGATTCTGATTCTTCCAATTCTTCTTCTTCCGTCGTGAACTTGTCCAACGCATTTCTCAGTAAGACTAAGTAATTGTCCGATCCTAATGAAACTTCATATGAATATTGCTTGATACATGCAGATGTACATTCCACTTGTTATTTTTTGAAAATCATCATAACTAAATGGTTGGCTATAATTGGTCGAAATTTAGATATTGTTTGGCGAAGTTATATATCATTCGATTTTTTGCTGAAAATTGGTATCGTGGGATATTATAGTACTCCAAATCAATTGGTATGGGTTTCGAAAGTACATGTATTGGTTTATTTTGCTAAAAATTGGTATGACGGTATATTTTGGCACCCAGGACTAATGTGTAGGTCTTTTTAAAGAATTGGTTGCCATGGTAACTGAATGGTGGCTCTGATTGGACGAAAATTTTGCCCAAAAATTGGTATGTCGGGATATTTTGACACTCAGAATTAATTGGTATGTCTTTCGAAATGATTTGTTGGTATGGAAACTGAATGGTGGGATCTGATTGGTCAAAATTTTAGATATTCAAAGTTGCTGAAAATTTGCATTTAGGGATATTTGGGTACACCAAACTCAGTCAAGTTGTTTTGAAATACCTGGTTGCCATGGTCATGGAGTGGTGTACTCTGATTGTGTCACCATTTTCACATCAGATTTTTCGGAAAATTGGTCAGTAGGGATATATATGCAGTTACTTAAAAAGTGTTGGTTGCCATGGTAACCAAGTGATCACAAATGGCCTGTTATTGGTTGAATTTTAGTTATTTTGCTCACCAATACCAGTTGTAAGTTTCGTTTAGGCGACATTCTGAAACATATTCTGTTATAATTAGATATTGTTAACTGTATGATATTTAGATTCACATGGCATATATAATTTATCCAAACTTGGTTGTGGTGTATAGCTGGATAAGTGATTGATGTACGCCAAATACTGTTACAATCCAGCAGTTAGTAGCAGAAATATGACCCTTTGTTGCTTTCAGATAGCCATATAGGAAATGTGACTGTAAGAAGTCATATCTTGGAACAACTTGCTCAGATTTCATTTAAATTTGACGGGGTATTTACATTGACAGGTAGATGAGGCACATTATATGACGCCAACGTCGGCCAAATAATAATAGAGTAATGGCCCTTTAATACATTCAAATATAAATTTAAGTAAACTTCAGGCACACAGTGGCAAATTGAGCAATTGGAACTTCACTGTGTGCTACTAGTCATCAATTTATTTCTTTAAACAATATCTAAAACACTGACAGGATTTTCAGAAAAGTTCACAGAAATTATGTTCAGATGACCTGTCAAATTTAACAAACAGTTCCATTAAACACCATTTTAGTTCAGGAAATAATGCTTTAGAGGTCATCTTACTATGTATCAATGGTACCAGTCCTTCCCTACCAAGCTTTTTCGTATTGTATATTCACAATCGATATATATTTGGTCCGAAACCTTCAGTACTGTCAGTACTTTGATTGTTATTGTTGAGGCCTACGCGGGAGTTTACAGCCCTTTGTGGTTGTTTAGGCTGAAACGAGAATGTACATCCATCTTGTGATTGTTGAGGCCCAGGCGGGAGTGTCCAGTTAATTTGGTTCTTAAGGTCGAAACATTATAGTGTACGGTTCTTCGTGTGGTTGTTGAAGCCCACGCGGGAGTGTAGGTCCCTTTTGTGGTTGTTGAGGCAGAGGTAAAAGAGTACACGGTCCCCTTTGTTGTTGTTAATGCCCACGCGGGAGTTTGTGGTGGCTGAGGCCCAAGCGAGAGTGCACGGCCCCTTTTGTGGTTGTTGATGCCCACGTGGGAGAATGCGGTCCCTTTGTTGTTGTTGGAGTTGGTCAGCGGTTTATCATGGTTCAATCTGTATGTAAAGAAACTGGTGTGCTTTATTACATGAGTAAATGTATAATAGTGATATTAATTAATATAATAGTAATTTATAAAAGCATCTAGCCATTTCCCCTCTTAACCATTTTTGAAGTCTTTACAAACAGAGAAGACCGAGATCAGGCGACTCCTGTTTGGGGTCATTTGATTCTGTTTGCTTTTAAAATACTATATAGACGTCACACATATGTGCGCGTGCATTCATCCACCTGAATCGGGGTCAGATGTCATTTATGCATTTTATTTTTTGTGTGCAACACTTTTTATATTATAGCTTTGTATTATTAACTATTTGGATGATAGTGGCAAATCAAATTTATGATAACAGATTGGATCCAGATTAGACGCAAAGTTACTCGGAGTTTTAGCAGGATCCAACTGCGTGTCTTTAAACAATAAATCTACAAATTGAAGCAGTCAACAATTATTAATTATCCAGACGCAAAAATAGGGGGCCTACTGAATTTCTGAACTTTGCTTTCGAGTGCATATAGATCTGTGTTTTACTGTTTTGTATATTGTATGAAATGCTTTTGTTCTAGGGCCTCAATGTAGGTTAGTCATTATGACTAATTGAGCTACCCTCGTTAAACAAAGTACATTGTATTTAATTCATTTATTTCATTCGCTTAGTTTTATTGTTACTCATTTTTTCAAGTTTGCTCTTGAATGTTTGTTATCGTTTGTATGCTAGACATTATTTGAAAAACAGAAAATCAGAGTGAATCGACCAGCTTTAATCTGGATGAGACGCCAATCGCTTTGGTGCTTCATCTTAAAAGCAACTGTTTGCACACAGCGTCTGATCGTGGTTGGACCCAATGTCATTGCGATATGGGGCCAACTTTGCGCTGACGTCCTGTGGGATCTGGGCAAAAACCTTGAAATATTATAGACCCTATGCTAACCATTAAGTAAAACTTTCATTCTACCAGTAACCATATAATATGTATCTTTAAAGATGCATGTAGCTTTTACTAGATTGTTTTTAATGTGCTTGTATATATGTTACTGTTGAGGGCCTCATGGAAGGTTGATTTTATCAAATGAGTCCTCTCGTTAAATAAAGTCTTTATTATTATTATCATTATTATTATTATTATTATTTCACAAGTTCTGTCCTGGTAAAATAGTCCCTTGTTCATGGTGCTATTATAAATGTGAGCTAACAACAACGTGATTATACACACAGTCATCAGGGTCAAAGGTTATAACGCTTCTGAGTCTGAGTCTGAGATCATTCTCAAGTATGTGTTTGCTCAGATGCTTGAGAATGATCTCAGACTCAATCAAAAATCTTTATAACCACGGAGCCATTTCTCGCTTGAATATTCTCAAGCGAAAGGGTTGAATGAATACCATTCCCAATGAAACATTTCTTTCCAAGAAATAAAATATTTAACCAATACCCGCATTTACTATTTTAAGCCCAACATCTTTGCAATCTATCGAAAAGGAGCATTTACCACGAAAGGGAACCATTGTGATAAATAGAACATTTGCACCAAAGGAGCAAATGCTCTATTCATATCAATGGTTTCAAAAAGTGAGTATAACATAGGCGCCAAAAAGCGTTAATATGAGGTAATCGATTTAACTTAACACAAACTGGTAAAAGGTTGACTTTTCCCACGTTGAGTACAGAGGACATTTAATTTACAAGGTCATCCATTTTGCGCTTGTTATGCATAATTATGTGACAAATCCTGTGAGATAAAATTAATTAGCGAACATGCATGATTTCATGCAAGCTGACAGTTGCAATTTCAGTTTCGATGCGTGACTACAACAGCCTAATGCTATCTATTGGCAAACTTTCACTATGCATTGAAACATCTTTACCAAAAAACCGGACATTAGTTACCTGTCAGTCTGGCATGTGAAACAGGATGTCCTCTGTGGAGCAAGGACTATATATACGGACAGCCTGCAGAGACGCCCCCATTACTTTAGAGCGAAAAGCATCCTCGTGTCGTTTTATTCTGACTACGGTGTTTGAAAGACTCCTGTAAGGTAAGATAAAACTGTTTACCCTTCATAACATGAATATTCATGTAAGAAATTGTGACGTCATGAATATTGATAATGTTATTTTTATAATGGCATATGAACAAAGGAGATTTTGGCCCCAACAGAAGCCGTATAATCATATCTATTTTACACCATAAGCAAACAGGACAGACTCTGATCAGACGGCTCCTTTAGGAGCCGTCTGATCTGGGTCTATACTCTGTTTGCAGATGCGTAAAAATACGCTTGAATAATAATTAACTGAAATGGTATAGCTCTAGTATGTCTATTTTGATATAGTTCTATCCACTCATACAGTAAAGACCCGCTAAAACGTCAACTCAAAAGACGTAGAATTCTAGATTTTTAAAAACGGCACGTAGCTTATTTCATGACAAAACAGTATGCAGAAAGCTCATATAGAGTTTTCTGTATTACTGTGGCGCAGCATTATAAACAATCATCTGCGTTTGCAGACATACCTTATGTGGCTAAATTCCGTAGTTCACATGGCTCTATATGAGCTTCTGCATACACTTTGTCCTGAAACATAAGCTATCTGCTGTTTTAAAAATTCAGAATTCTATTTCTTTCGAAAGGTCGTATTAGCGAGACTTTACTGTATTAGTAAATAGAACATATCCTGATCAGACAGCTCTTATATGATATGTCTGACCTGGGTCTACACTGTTTGCAAAGAGTTTAAGAATACCTATACAGTAAACCCCTCAGCGCCGAAATTTTATTGAAGAACAAAGTATGTCTTTAAAGGCAGGTGACCCCTTAATTCTTCCTGCTTAATGCAGGTTGAAAGTCATCCAGATGACTCCTAAAGTAGTCATCTGGATGACTTTCAACCTGCATTAAGCAGCCACCTGTCAACCACATACAACGATTCTAATTTTAATAACCGCTATAGAGGGGTTTGACTGTCAGAATAAAATGTTTAAATTGTGAAGAGGAATGTGCATACTAGGGCACACAATACATGGATGTATAACTTTCCTATTTTTTCCTTTCATAAAGGTTTAAAAAAAAAAAGGATTTTTTATAAAAAACATATTTGCAATGAATTTGTTTTGCTGTGACTGAAACTTCAGAATTAGATTTTTATTTTCCATAAGCAAACAAAGCAGACCCTGCTTAAACAGCTCCTACAGAAGCTGTCTGTTCTTGGTCTACTCTGCTTTTAAACGTGCGAGAGGAAGTGTTAATGAATAAAGAGAAATATTTCTATAATAAGACGACTGTTTAATGCAGAACAGACTGTATACAGTTTACGTATTTGCAAACAGAGTAGACCTGTTACATGACCCTCCTGTAGTAACCGTCTGATCAGGGTCTGCTCTGTTCGCTTAACCTATTCCCTAATATTGATACCTTTTGATGCTTGTGTGAAAGTCACTATCTGAAACCATTGTGATAAATAGAGCATTTGCTTCATAGGAGCAAATGCTCATTTTTTAACAATATGTTAAAAACTACACAATTCAAAAAGTTTCGGTAGAAGTTTTCAAAGTGGTTGGGTCTAAAAATAACCTATGAGGGAATTGGTTAAATATCTGTCTTATGGCCAACATTTTCGACCATCGGAAAAAAACAATAATCAGGGGACACTAGTGCGATAATGCGCTATTTTAATAGGGCTGTCAAAATTACGCTCCTCATCTGGATCCAAACTGTTTGCATAGGTAATCACTTATCTCCCCCCCCTGTAGCAGGCTAAAGTTTAATATACATATTTTAGAGTCATTAGAACATCCATTTATCTATTTATAGGCGTCCTGCTATACGAAAAACAACCGCTTGGCATTACGGTGTAGAACCATTTCAGCATGTAAAATGCAGCATTTTATAAGTTTCTAAATTGTTTACCACATCATAAGCCATCTTAATGAAACAAATGTCTCGTTGGTGGCGAAAAGTGCACACCCTCATCAATTGCGTTGAGTCTACACTGTTTTCAAAACAGAAATTTCTTTCATACAAGCGCTATTTCACACGTTTGCAAACATAGTTGGTCAAGATCAGACGTCTCCTGAAGAACCCGTCTGAACATTGTCTGCTCTTTTGCTTATGAAACTACAGCAAAATCTCGATTATTCGATTTTTTTGTATAGAAGAATTTAGACCCTTTTAGGCAGGTGGCTGCTTAATGCATGGTGAAAGTCATGCAGAAAGCTACTGGAGGAGCTTTCTGCATGACTTTCACCATGCATTAAGTTGCCACCTGTCTTAAATATCGATAATAATACGTATTTTAGTGTTCGAATAATCGAAGTTTTACTGTATAATCAAATAAATATGACTGCAGTTGCCACCAACAGCAACACTCCTACGTGCATATGCTATTATAAAAAGTGTGCTGATAAATATTCAGTATATCAAAGTATTTCTTACATGGATATTCAGTATGTAAAGGGTTAACACATGATATGTAATTTACTTTTATTTAATTTCCTTATCATTTTATGTAGCATCGAAAAAACACGCATTCTCGAATTTGTGCTCATATAGTAGACGACCAGGGTCCAATGTTATAAAACTTTTGAGCCTGAGTCTGAGTCTGAGACCATTCTCAAGTATCTGATTGGTAAGATTCTGAGCAAGCTCAGAAATTGAGCAATCAGAAGCTTGAGCAATACTCTAACAGTTTAGCGATCTCATTCATTTTTGTTTTACCAGTCAGAGACATCTTTTAAAGCATTTGCAAACAGAGTAGACCCAAATCAGACACCTCCTGTAGGGACATATAACGGTGTAGACCCAAATCAGACACCTCTTGTAGAGACATGTAACGGTGTAGACCCAATTCAGACACCTCCTGTAGGGACATATAACGGTGTAGACCCAAATCAGACACCTCCTGTAGGGACATTTAACGGTGTAGACCCAAATCAGACACCTCCTGTAGGGACACATAACGGTGTAGACCCAAATCAGACACCTCCTGTAGGGACATATAACGGTGTAGACCCAAATCACACATGTCCTGTAGAGACATATAACTGTGTAGACCCAAATCAGACACCTCCTGTAGGGACATATAACGGTGTAGACCCAAATTAGACACCTCCTGTAGAGACATGTAACGATGTAGACCCAAATTAGACACCTCCTGTATAGACATATAACGGTGTAGACCCAAATTAGACACCTCCTGTAGAGACATATAACGGTGTAGACCCAAATCAGACATGTCCTGTAGGGACATGGTGGCGTTTTTTATCTAACTGATAAAAGCTTGAATGAATCCACTGACAAGCATACATGTAATTTTAAAACGCATATATAACTTAGTTAATGATCAGTTAACCCTTTATTCCATCGATAATTCCGTTAATATTTTAGTGTACAATGTAGACCCAGATCAGATTGCGTCTGTATGAGCAGTCTGATCAGGGTCTGTTCTGTTTGCTTATGCAGTAGATTTGAGTCTGCCGTTTCTGCAATAGCTAACATGTTCTGGATCACATGCCGTATACAAATCGTATAATTTACACCTGTGATGTCATCATATCTCAAATGAATATTCGTGAGGTAGAGAATTTAACAAAATACAGTAAAACCTCTCTATAACGACCATTGAATTGTGTTAATTTGTTGGTATTTAGGGCAGGTGACTTCTTAAAGCAAAGTGAAAGTAAAACAGAACGCTCCTACAGGAGCGTTCTATTTTACTTCCACCTTGCTTTAAGCAGCCACCTGCCTTTACCACTAGATACTTGATGTAATTTAGTAGCCGTTACAGAGAGGTTTTACTGTAATTATCACGCTTACCTGTATTTGATCATCAAATCATGTATCTGCGTAGGAGCATGCCTTGCAAAAAAGAGTTTGATGAAAGGACGACCGAATCGCAAAGTGTGTAACAATTTGTCTAGCATCAATTTGTGGATTTGGACCTCGTTGAAATGTAAAGGAAGGGTTTACATCTTTATAAATCGGATAGAACTCAGATAGACATTTTTGGAAGTAGAACATTTCTTTACGAATTCCAGCATATACATTGATCATCTTTCCATAAGCTTCTACGAGATACATGACAACCATGTACCAATAGTGTTGATTGTTTACAGTTTAGGGGGATGTTCGGTTTACATTGTACACCTTTAGCTCGTGGATATTCAGTTAGGAAATAATAGCTCCGTGATTATTAACCCTTCATACCGCATATACGCCTTTCTACGCCTCTGCAAACAGAGTCTATCCAGACCAGATGGCTCCTTTAGGAGCCATCTGATCAGGGTCTTCTCTGTTTGCTTACAATATACAGTAAACCCTCTCTATAACGACCACTAAATTATATCAAGTATTTTGTGGTAAAGGCAGGTGGATGCTTAAAGCAATGTGAAAGTTAAAACGATTCGTGTGACCATGTGGTATTGTTAACAATTAAGTCAAATTAATATTCACGGTGTCATTATTTCTTACATGGTATTCATGGAGTATAGATATAATTACAATGTGTGAAAATGACAGTTTTACCATGGAAGAAACTGTAAAGTCATACATATGCAATATCATAGGCAAATAGTTCAGACTCTGATCTGGGTCTATCGTGTTTGCGAAGGTGCAAATAGGCGTCTCTATCATGCATAATAATAATCTCTTTCTAGGTCATCAAAATGGCATCGTCGAGTGATGAACAAAGGTACGTGAATGAAGCGCTGGACCAATTAGTCAAAATTGACCCAGAAGATTATGCTAAGCTGACCCCGGGAAAAGTAGCTGAGTTGAGAGAAGATGCGAAGAAAACAATTGACGAGCTTCTGGAAACCGTTAACAATGTCAAACAGAAAAAGGGAGCAAAGATTACAATCCCCGAGGTCTTCAAACACCTATCAAAGGAACGAATCGACAAGATTACCAAATCCCTCGAGAACCAGACATTTTTCATGTCGTTAGGTGAGAGAGACGGTGTCAAACAAGTGACCGTTCTCATGAAGGACGGTTCGGAGTTTCAGTCTCCTATACTCCTTCCATCAAACGAAGCAAGTGCACTCCAAAGTGCAAGTATCGTAGTCGAAGCAATCATTCTATTTCTAGATATCATAGGGATATCCCTCTCTCCTGGCAAAGAAGCCCTGAAAGCAGCAGTCGATATTGTAGTTGATGCCTTTGGGACAGTAACCTCACTATTCCAAGATATCACTGACCTAGAAACGGCTTACAAAGAAAGCAACTACTTTGATATGGCGAAAGCAATCGCGAGTATGGTGATCAACCTATTCACCAAGGGTATCTGCTTAACTATTGTAAAGGCCCTAGTGTTAAATATGACCTGGTGGGATTGGCTCATAACTGCTATAAAGGTTATTGCTTACCTGATTGCTCTCATCGCAACTGGAACCACTTCGGAGATTGCGAGGGTAATTTCGCTGTTGGTGGACGCTGCGGAGTTCATAACAAAACTTACCAATCTTGCCGCATTTGTTACAGTTTAAACATCTTAATTTACATATAAACAATTGAAAAGGGGTTGGTCGACTAGTTATAACAACACTAGAAAGTATCCTTCCCCTACAATATATATAAAAAATTAAAAATACAATTTACACACTGGCAATTTAATATACACACTGTTACAGAGATTGAGAGAGATAGAAAAGAGAGGGGAGAGAGACAGATATGTAGGAAGAGAGCTCTTATTGTGAGAGAGAGGAGAGAAAGAGAGAGGGTGGATGAAGAGAGATCTTAATACGTACATGGTAACAAAGAAAGAGAGGGATAAGAGAGACGGGAAAGAGGGGAGAGATACATAGAGACAGTGACGGAGAGAGGGAGAGGGGGAGCAAGAGACAGGCATAGAAGACAGAGAGAAGGAAATAATAGAGGGAATCGCGAGGGGGAAGAGAGAGAGAGAGAGAGAGAGAGAGAGAGAGAGAGAGAGAGAGAGAGAGAGAGAGAGAGAGAGAGAGAGAGAGAGAGAGAGAGAGAGGATGACTAATACAACAATGCCTTGTGTTTTACAGAATGTAGAGTTTGTTTTCTAAGTTGATGATCAGAAAAGATATTGAACGCTTACAAAGATCGAGGATATATTGCGGGAACATTTTAAGTTGTTGGAGTTTTGCGTCGGAAAGCTCTTATCGTACTACTTGTATATATGTAATTACAAAAGGATAACAATAGAACGAACCATGCTAGTGGCCCTTTACTACTATTAATATTCATGTAGGAAACTAAGACAGCATTATGGAAATTAATTCGATGAAATCTTAAAAAGAATGTTTAGCCATGATAGAAACTGTAGAATCATAAATATATCATTTTATAAGCAAACAGAGCACACTCCATGGATATTTATGTAAGAAATAATGACATCATGAATATTAATTAGATAAATTTTCAAAATTGCATAATTTACACATGAAAAAATTGCTAGAGAATCAGATCCGTATGCTACCTTAAGCAAACAGAGCAGACCCTGATCAGACGGCTCATTTAGGAACCGTCTGATCTGGGTCTACTCTGTTTGCAATTGTATAGCAAAGCGTAATGATCAGGTCTGTTTAGTCTGCATATCGAATATATATATATATCTGTTTCTATGGCTTCTGTTATGATGAAGTTGTTTTGTTTTCATACATCATAATAAATATTCGTGTAATAAATATTCCTGATGTCATTATTTGTAACATGAGTATTCATGTGTTATATTGTCTTTGCTATAAGCATAGTATGTATGTTTTATGCAATAAATTGTATTGTACTGCATTTTCAAATTTTCCACCTTGGTGGAACTATAGAACATACACGTCACATGATAAATGGAACTATAGAACATACACGTCACATGATAAATGGAACTATAGAACATACACGTCACATGATAATCGTTGAAAAATGACTTTAGTGGCCGAAATACTAGATCAGAGCAATTCGAGTTTTTATGTATTATATTAATTCCCTTTTTGGAATATTTTCTTATTTGTGATTTATTTTATTTTTATTGAAGTGTAACGTCGCTTTAATCCTTTCCTTCATATAAACATGTGTTCATGTCAGCTCTGTTTGCAAAGATTCGTTTCTTTACTTTCTAAAATGGCTACAATGTTCCACCTTCCATAATTCATTTTAACTATTTTGTCCATGAATATTCAGTAGGTATTGAAATTTGGTATTAACATAGAACATGGAAAGGTTAAATATTTCAGTCATATGGCGACGTCCAGCTAATTATAGATGGGCGACGATCCGTCTGTTTCTTCTGTACACGGAACAACTTACATTGTAACGTGCCCTGAAGAATACCTGGGTAGATCCACCGCCCTACCGCAAGCCAGCTGGACGCTTCCTGAAATGAAAAATCCTAATGCCCAGATCGGGATTCAAACCACAGCGATGAGGGGTTAAATAACCGTAACCTCGGGAGCACGAAGGCGTCATAACGATATAACGAAGTTTGGGAAAGGGGAAATAACTTTAACATACGCCTTTTTACTGATATTAATAGTTATTTCCCTTGAAGTACAATATAATACCAAAGTCAATATAAATAAAGACCGTATTCTTTTTTTTTAATCAAACACAATTCTCAATAAAAAAAATACTGATTATTTTTTATTTAAATCTTCTCTTGCTGAATTTTATAATACATTTCTCCTTCTTTACCTATGCCCTGTTGTATAATTACATTTATAACATAACACGTGGCTTCAGCGTGACGTAACACTATCATTTATTTTTTGATAATCATGGGCATATAATCACTAGTGAATAACATTCGAACGACCGAATGACATTCGAACGATTCATACGCGCTGTCAAAACAAACAAACTGGCGGACGGCGGTCGATCTACCTGTCCACGATTGAGTCACGATAGATGGCAAAGGATTGTTGGCACTTGCGCCTTAATTTCGATAAAATAATACAAATTGTAATCGCTGTCAGGAATCATATACAAAATGTATGCCAAAAAAGACCTACCAGCTACTCTGACCCATACAATCAATCTACATTTAAATTAAAATGCCTCCTCAACTTTTCATTTTCTTCACCGCATGTCCTTTTGTTTATGCAGATTTCTACTCATACAAATATCTCATCAATCAACAACAATAGTCATCTGAATCCAGCACAGCACAAACATATTTCAAATATGCTATACTCACTAACTCAGCTGATCGCGAAAATCTTCCTCCTGTTCCAACACATTTTATGCAGCAGTTCGTACTGAATCTTTTGTCCATTTCAAACATTTTCACTGAACTTGAATCGAGATATTCTTTTCTCGGTGGAAATGTCCATGTCCATGTGTATACATACAACACTAATGAAGGGCTTAATATACCAAAACGAAGGCGCATTTCGAATCCCATTGACAGTGAGTGTCGGACGTGTTGGCGACTGTATGTAGGTCTTTATGTAAATGGCGCGCTTTACATAGACACATGTTGTGTACAATGACGTCATAATGTGACGCGTTTGTAACTATGTATGTCAAAACTGTATCTCAAAAATTATTTTGACGTGTTTCTGTATGTTTTTGTATCATAAACTATCACAGTTAAATTGAATACCAGAGAGGTCTGATTTAGATCCTGGTTGATATGACAGTAAGTAAAAAATAAAGTTGGAAAATTTGGACCTACTTTGTCCCAGTTACCTAGCGTACCTAATAACACCTTTCATTCATCATTTCTATATGTAAGGAGAATTTATAACAATCCACGTTACTGCTGAAATATTGGCTGCAAATAACATTTGTGTGTGTTATGTTATAAATAGGATCTTGCATTCGTGTTCATGATTATTGGATTTATTAAATGAGTCTTTTTAAAACGATAAAAAACGAGCTTTTTTAATCAAGAACACTCATGTAAGATCCTCTATATATCTTCACTGTGTACAAGTATTTCGCTGTGCAGTCACTGCTGTGGAGTGCACTAGTTGCACAATCAACTTGTAAATAGTGCAGACCCAGATGAGACAGCTCCTGCAGGAGCTGTCTCATCTGGGTCTACACTATTTACAGGTAGGCATATTGACGTGAATAACAAGCGAAGGGTTAACTATCCTTCAGTAGTCATTTGATCGTTGTCTACACTGTTGCAAGGTTCTTATGCAGAATGTTCACATTAAGGGATACAAAGCAGGTGATTGTATAATTCAGGTAGATTTCCATCTGTGTTACTTCTTTCGTTTGTGTTTACCCTTTACCTAATGAATATTCATGTAAGAAATAATGAGTGTATGAATATTAACTATGCTGATTGTTTATAATGACATTGTAAACATGAGACATTTTTATCAGAGCAGAAACTGTTGATCGTTTTATACTAAAAGTAAACAGAGCAAATCCTGACCAGACCCCTCCTACAGGAACTGTCCGGTCTAAGTCTAATCTGTAAGCACTTGCGTTAAAAAGGTATCTCCGTCGGTGAAGTGTTAACCATTTCCCTGTTCTATGTTAATTACAAGTTTCATTACCTATTCAATATTTTTGAATAAAATAGTTATTATGAAATATGGAAAGCATAATTAGTCATTTTAGAAAATAAAGAAACAAAACTATCAAAGTCCATTAGCAAACAGAGCAGACCCTAATCAGACGGTTCCTATGGGTCTACTCTGTTTGCATATGAAACCCGTATACATGAAGGAACGAGTCAAAGAAAGTCATGTTTATCAATGAACCATTTACCCATTATTGACGCCTTCTTTGTGACTTTGCGCACATATAAGATCCAGATCTGACGACTATTGTAGGAGCAGCCTAATCAGGGTCTGCTCTGTTTGCTTATGGAATAATATAGATCCGATCTACAGTTTGTGTCATGGATAAAAGACCTTTGTTCATAATACATGTACCAATGTAATACCTTAAATAATATACAATGTAATATATAATATATAATATTATTATATACTGCAATTTTGTACATTTATATACATGTACATATAATGCATGTTATAATAAAAACAATAATTCCTATATTTATATACACCGATAAAACTTGAGTTAATTGATATAAGTGATGTCATTTTTGATATTACATTAAGAAAGAATTAAAATAAATACGTCGGACATTTGAAGATTGGGCCAAGTTTGCAGAGGAAGTTGCTAACCCAGCTCCCGAGTGGGTGATGTGACGTAAGACATAAGGCATTAAACAAAGCATTGCCGCTATCGAGGACCTCTTTATCCCTATAAGAAATAATATCATTAATAATTATTAAGTGATTTTATTTTCATAATGATATTTGACTACAGAAAGTCTTAGCCATGCCAAAAACTGAACATTCAGATCTACATGTAAATTAGTTGGTAAGCATACTGAGCAGACCCTGATCAGACGGATCTCACCGGAGCCGTCTGGTGTAGGTCTACTCGTGCTTTCCTTCTCCTGGACTTGTCCAGATCGGGATTATCTGATCGGCAGTGGGAACCTACCTTTAATGCTATCGGGTAAGGTTAGCGAGTGTACGAGTTGGCGAGTGTCACGGTTAGAGAGTGTACGGGTTGGCGAGTGCCACGGCTAGCGAGTGTACGAGTTGGCGACTGTCACGGTTAGAGTTATAATTACGTCCTCCTCCAACATTGTATTTTTTTTAAATTATTTGTGCTGGCACTGGAGATAACTGAATAATGAACAACTCATCCAATAAATTAACTTTTGACATCAGTCAGAAGAATTGCTATTTACCTGTCTGGCCTACATGCTTTTCAACTAGGAGCAGAATTTGTAAGCATTTACTGTACAATATACATTCATAGAAAAACTATCCATTATCCTGCTGTAAAGAATTCTGACTGCTTATTTCCAATGTATTCATTTGCTTATTTCCAATGTATTAAAGCTTTCGAGGCTTTAGTTGGAGTAGAATAATATAGCAATATGGAGAGATTTATTCAGTGTGGTAAAGATATGGGTTTAGAGGGTAAAGCCCTGTTGGAGTTTGTTAGAGAAGAAAATGAAAAGGAAGAACAGAAACAGAAAGAAAGGTTAGATAAAAAAAAGGGAAGACAGACATTTAGAGAGAGATATGAAAAGGATGCAGTTGGAGCATGAAGCGAAAGAGAAAGCATTTGAGTTAGAGCTAGAGAGAATGAGATTGACTGCAAAACCAGGTGTTAGCAAAAAGTATTTGACAAGTCTGTGTGATTTCAGAATATCTCTGCATACTTTCATTGTGGTGGTGTCCAGATAGTTTCCTGTCATGTAAAGCAGGGTGACCTGAATAGTGAGCGTAGAGTCGAGCATGTGTCCTACGGGGTATTTCAACTAGTGTATTTTAATAGCTCTGTATTATAATTGTATTATAAATGTATATACAAATCGGTTGTCTTAGTAGTTCAGACCAGTCCTGTATTTATAGACAGAATCTGGGAGCACAATTTTTAATGCCCAGGAAAATTGTGACACTAAGTGCCAGTGGGTTAAGTATCTATAGTAATCAGATGTCCAGATAAAAGACGTGAATTAAATTAATTTCAAGAATAACTCACTGATTTCTCCATCAAACCCTATGTTGGGACCACAGCTAGTCACAGCGTAATGTTTGGCGGAGAAATGACGATTTCAGTATCTGAGTACGCAGATATATCTGTTGCCCTGAAAACTGTATTCCTTGCTTCACACAATACAGCTAGACTCTCTCTCTCTCTAAAATGAACAATAAAAACAAGTATTTACAGTAGATATAAATTTAATTTTAAAGTTCTGCATATACATGTGTAGTAAAACCACTATGTGCCAGACGTCGTTCAATTTAGTATAGATATTCTCATTGGAGACAGGCAGCTTGGTGAAGGGCGAACGGCATGCAGAAAGCTCATCTATGAGTTCACTCTGAATTAAGTAGCCACCTGTCTAAAACTATCTATATTCTTCTCGACTAGGATTCTAGTTCATAGAGGTTTCACTGTATCTGGCTAATTCGTTCTACAGTAAGCAATACCAGGGTACGTTCAGTAAGAGGTCATTATAGAGTGGTCTTACTGTATCTCTTAAACTGCAAAACAACACACAGAATCAATGCTTAACCCTTTGCTAGGTACGAGTACAGACGTCAATTGACGCCGTTCAAAACAGAGTAGACCCAGGACAGACGGCACCAGTAGGGGCCGTCTGATCTTGGTCTAGTTAGTTGCTTATTACATCGTAGTATCGTAGTAAGAACCATGATAGAATAATCATTGTTCGTAATTCTAATCAGTATGTATACATACATGCATGAACTTAATACTAATAAAAAGGTGTACATACATACAAGAACGTTCCTCAGATAAAGGACTAAATGCCGCTGATCCATTAACCCGTTCAATACATGAATATTCTCATAAACAATAAAGACATGTTAAACATAAATCAGATTTAGTTTTATGATGGCACATGAACACTAGTGTTTTACCTTGGTAGAAACTGTAGAATCATATCTATATTTCTTCATAAGCAAACAGATAAGACCCTGATCAGACGGCTCCTTTTGGAGCCGTCTGGTCTGGGTCTACTCTGTTTGCAAAGGCATAGAAATGCATATTAATTGAGTAAGACTTAACTATTATCCCGTTCGATACACGTCATATACAGCATATATCTCATTTTAATCCACACTGTCCATAAAGGCAGTTACAGTTTATGGCTGCTAGTTAGTTTGGAATGCATTAAGCTGTCATGGTACCTTCAACCTTTGTTTCTATAAACATCATGAATATTCCAGAAATAAATAAAAGATTCTTCAATTGACTTGTGTTATTCTGTGACTCCACTTAAATGAACAACTCTTTCTCCTTGCTTGTCTGTCTGTCTATTTGTCTGTTTGTCTCTCTGTCTCTCTTTCTCTGTCTCTCTGTGTCTGTATCTCTTTCTCTGTCTCTCTGTCTTTCTCTGTTTCTCCCTGTCTCTTTCTCTCTGTCCCTATCTCTCTCACACACATACACATACACGAAAACATACAAACACACACACACACATACGCACGCACGCGTGCACGCACGCACACACACAAACATGAAATTCAATGTTGACCATGGTAAAAACTATAGAACCATATCTTTTTTCTTCCAAGCAGAGAAGATCCTACATGATCCGTCTGATCTTGATCTACTCTAATTGCAAAGGCGTTAAAATATCTGACTGTATTTACTAGTTGGCAATCCGATGTGCAAAAAGTCGCTTATTTTTCGAGGTCCATGGCATTTTTTAGTACAAATGTTTGAATACCATAAGTGTGTTGCCAGATACTAATCATTTATGGTTTTGGCCCATGCCACTGCCAAAACCCTCTTTGAAGGTCAGAAACTAGGTCAAAGGTCAAATGAGTGCAAAAATGTAATAAAATCTCTATATACTATAACATAGCCGTAATTTTGACAATTTCAATACTTTTTTGCATTTAATTTCTTAGCAATGTCTCCACAGTAAGTATAGAACTATTTATGGTGCATTTCAGAAGGTTTTGAGTGACCTGTGATGATTGCAAGTTCGGAAAATATCGTTTTAAATACATGTACGGTACATTATCATACAATATAAACTTTGATGCAAATATGTGCAAGTTATAGTAACTCTTCACGCAGATATATCATTTAGAGATGATAATGAAACGCCAGAAGATTAGTCTCTTATTGCCACAATCTCAGTGTAATATTGGTATGTTTTATTGTACACTATGTCTAATATTAGCTGTTTGTATCATTAGCGATTGAAACACCATAGCTCCTGGTGAGTATGGCGATGTTTTTACATAATGAATTTAAATATTTTACCTACACCAGCAGTACCCATGACAAAACCCTTTCTACATTTGTGGGGACATGAATATCCCGGATATTGATTGGCCATTTTAACAGTTACTGACCATATGTACCCACTCTAACTCAACAATGAACTCATAGGCATATTCAGTGCCGCTAGCTATGAGTAACCTTCCCTATCCGTGATGACGACAATCTATATGTTATTGCCACAAGCAATCACTAGTTATCAGATATACCTCATTACCTGGAATAAGTGAGTATGTCAGAGTTCTGACAAAAATATCTTGCCTTCACGAAGGAAGCCTACCCCACATCTTGTCCACCCTTCAAAAGAGGCTAATACATGTTCTATGTCCATCAAAATGGCTGAGTTTGCAGCACACTTGGAAAATCAGTCCCTTTACGAATCTGTACTCTATGTGCTATATTCAGTGGTCCCTTCTGAGTTGACATCCACCAGGTTCAGCCAGCCATGATGCAACTCAATCACCCATAGTTTCTCACGAAAGAAGAAATGTGCGTACAAATAGTGCTGAGGACCAATGTACAGAAGGACTGGCGCATATACAAGGAGCTACAGAAAACTTGCATAGAAGTGCAAGGAAGCTAAAGCTCATGATGGGTATGTGATTGACTTAGTGACAGATACCAGCTGTAAGAAGCTTTACACTTTTGTTAGGAGCAAGGCAAGAAGTGTGACAGCTCGGGAATAGCACCTTTGAAAAATGGTGCCATTAACAATGTTGATACACAAATCAAAGTTAAAATACTGAACCAGTAATTTTCTGTCTTTACACATGAGGTCCTATCTCTCATTTGTGTCGTTTGAGAGTATCCTTATTCGAATGCCTTTCCTATTCATGTCTGCAAGATTTTTAATGACCTTAATCTCCACAAAACTACCTGTCCAGACACCATCTTATCAAGATTCTTGAAAGAGATGGCACATTCACTGGCCCCTGCTCTTGTTCTGATCTCCCCAGTGACTGGAAGATTTCGTGTTAATCATATATACAAGACAATGGTCAAGAATAGCCCCTTCAAACTATTGGCCTGTGTCCCTAAATTCTGTCACATGTAAGATTCTGGAATACATCATACACAGTAACCTGGTTTTACTATTACATCATCAACCCATGCCAGCATTGACTCGGGAAGCAGCGCGTCTGTGAGACACAACTAATCAATCAAAATGGTCAATGATCTTGGGTCAGGTCTGGACCAATCCTATCAGATTGACGCAAACGTTTTACAAAGTATCTTACATATACCTTCTTCTTAAGCTCCAACACTATGATGTGTAATGCAAAATTCTTGATTGTATCCAACAGCCAACAAATCACGCTGGAGGGTGTTTCCTCTGAGTCAGTACCGATAGCATCAAGTGTTCATCAATGTGCTGTTCTCAGTCCTTTCTTTTCCCTTGAATGCAATGATGACCACACTCTTCATGTCGACTGTTTGCTGATGCCTCAATTTTGTGCCGAGTCAATAGAAGATGCAGACGTCTTCCAGAATGACTTCGGCAGTCTGTAGAAAAGGGAAGAGACTGGGTTCAATGCAGAGAAGTGCTAGGTCCTGCTTATCATCAACAACATAGAGACTAGTTATACTGTCCATAGCATGAAACGGAAGACTACAAAGATGGCAAAATAACTTGGGACATAACTGTCTTCGAAATTGTCTTGAACATCCCGAGTCGATATGGTCATAAAGGAGACAAATTGATCCACATCCGTTCTAAGCAGGAACATTGGAGCCTCCAAAAAGTCAACCAAGGAGGCATGTTACAAACTCCTGATCAGTCTGCAGGTTGAGTGCACATCTTTTGTTTTGGATCAACACACCAAGGCCATAACAATGCATGTGGAGATGATCCAACGTAGAGCTACCATATTTGTAATTTTGCATTATTGCAAAACAAGTGCTCAGCATTGGTGCCATGTTCAACACGATTTGCTCAAACAGAGGCAGTAAAGAGTAAAGACCGTGATGTTCTATAGGTTTGTAAATGATTTTGTTGCAGCTGACGCCCCACCTTCTGACTCCCTTACGGCGCACCTACAAGATGTCATTCCTTATGATTCGTTCCAAGGTTTTGCAGGACCATTTTCCTGAGGGAATATTTCTTCCACTCTGCTGTCAACATCATCTGGAATAAGCTACCATAACATCAAGTGATAGCTCCCAACTGTCCAGGTTAAGATTTTAGATGGCATGTACTCTTCTTCTGTTTGCAATGTTTTAACCTGTTATTTTAACTTGCACGTTGGACCCTCCCTCACCCATGTGCATATCACAATGGTGCGAGTATACCTGTTTTAAAGCGGCAAAGCATGACAAAATAAGAAGCAGAAGACACAAACACAGAGTTGATGTAGTTTACTAGTATTGCAGTATTCAACAGATACGCTTGAATATCGTCATTCAAGACAAGTGCAGACATGAATTGTCCCATCTGCCATCAAATCATGACGAGGTGGATACATGGCTTGGATGCCTTCTTGAAAGGGGCCAATGCTGGATAGTTGTCAAATGCCAAGATTTTGATGTACTGCTTGTACTGATACATGTATACCATCTTGGACCTTTAGGTACCGAAGTCTGAATAATGGCTGGGAAAAACAAAATTGTATTTTCCGCAAGTTATCTCAAGATGTCTGCCGGAACATGCCAGGGTATCATGAAATAACTCGATGTAACATAACCCTTGCTTTCACTAGAATCGGAAAGAAGGCCTGTTGGAAGAAATATTTTACATGTCCGATCTGCTTTCAGATATTTTAAGAGATGCACGGTCAGACAAGGCACAAACGTTTGATGTTTGATGTATGGTGTCTGAACGGAGAACCCATAGATGATACAAGAATTTCACAATATGGTTAAGGTAGAGAAAACACTTGAACTGGTTCCACCAACAAAGGATGTACTAAAACTGAAACTTTCAAGAGCAAACTGTTAAGCTGCTATATGGATCTGAGCTAATGGATACAGACATTAATGTTATTGATACTAACACATAGCACGATGGTGTTGAACCTTTATAAGTGGTTTGGAAATGTACCAACTGCACTTGATGCTTGCATTGAACAAGTTATGGGTGCAAAATCAAGTGCAAATCTATTCGCTGTAAATGCTTCAAAGTAGTTTCAAAACACACTAACATGTGTTTGCGATGGTGTTAATTGTACCAACCAAGAAAATATCCATAAAAAATATAGTGAATTAATTAGTTACTTTAAACAGAACTGAACATTTTGTTTAGGTATTCATTTACCCCACCCACTTTACTTTAAGAAGTATGTGTCCATAATATATAGCTGGTATGACTGCATACAGTATTTTTCAGTAGCAGTCTGTCTAACCTTTATTTTAACGTAATTTATATTTGTTAAATAGAAATAATGATGAAGACATGACATGTATCATCGTTATATGTTGGTTTTAATGATTTTTACTGGATTTTTGATGTTCTCATTAATATTCATGAATATTCAAACAATTTATTTTACAAAACGTTAGTGCAAATTAAAGGCCGGTGTTTAACCTTCATTTTGATACCATGTTTGTTATTTTACACCTAAAATTGATAAAGATATATTAATATCTCAAATAACGTATATAAAATAGGCACTTAGTTGACCTTTGACCTAATTAAGAGAAACAAGGGCAAATTTTCAGGTGGCATGGCGCAATTTCTGATTACTCAGACATCAAACATTATATATCTTTTGCGATGGTGTTAATTGTACCAACCAAGAAAATATCCATAAAAATATAGTGAATTAATTAGTTACTTTAAACAGAACTGAAAGTTTTGTTTAGGTGTTTATTTACCCCACCCACTTTACTTTAAGAAATATGTGTGCATAATATATAGCTGGTATTACTGTATACAGTTCGTTTTCAGTAGCAGTCAGTCTAACCTTTATTTTAACGTAATTTATTTTTGTTAAATAGCAATAATGACGAAGACATGACATCATGTATCATCGTTATATGTTGGTTTTAATGATTTTTACTGGTTTTTTGATGTTCTCATTAATATTCATGAATATTCAAATAATATATTTTACACAAAGTAAGTGCAAATTAAAGGCCAATGTTTTACCTTCATTTTGGTACCATGTTTGTTATTTTACACCTAAAATTGGTAAAGATATAATGATTTCTCAAATAACGTATATAAAATATGCACTTAGTTGACCTTTGACCCAATTAAGAGAAACAAGGGCAAATTTTCAGGTGGCATGGGGCAGTTTCTGATTACTCAGACATCAAACATTACATATCCAGTGCATGCCAAATTCTACTATTTAATGCCATGGCTCGACACATTTTCCGCAGTTGGATGCCCAACTATACTGTATACTATACATTTGTATTTAGATGTAATGATTCTTGCATAAAGCGAGACTCCGTATGATTTTGAAATAAAACTAAAAAAGCGTCTCTATCAGTTAAAAAGATCAACTGGCTGTAAACATTTACAGCCTGCACCAAAGTCGAAACACACAGATGAATACACTCAAACAAAAGTCTTGAATTAACCCTTTCAGTCACATACATACATGCACTGTCTAACAAGTTTAAGCATTTCATACTGAGTGGTCTCTATAGTTAAATACTGGTGGACTATTCCACTCTGATATGTCAGGGCAGAAAGGGTTAAGCATAAAACACGGTATTTACTGTCATGCCATACAGCATAGCATCTGCAACATATCAGCAAACACAAGAGATCCTGATCAGACAGTCCCTACAGGAGCCATCTGATCTGGATCTACGCTGTTTACAAACACATTTAACTCATTATCATCAGGTATAGTTAAGACCTTTCTCTATGAGATACAGATTAAGGCTTTAAAGCTTTTCTCTTAGGACAACATGAATTTCCTCAGCAGGAAACACAAAGTCAGATACCCCGCCAATGATCTGTATAACTAATAATATTCGTCTAGGCTATAAACTTTCGAACGTGACAAATAGTTTTGTTTACAGTAAAATCTCTCTAAACCGGAAGTCTACTAGAGAAGAGTTTAAGATGATTTTAGGCAAGTGGTTGCTTAATGCAGGATGATAGTCATTCAGAAAGCTCCTAGAGGGCTTTCTCTATGTGACTTTCACGCTGCATTAAGCTGTCACCTGTCCCCAAGACCGATATTCTACTACATTTAACGTCCGGTGTAGAGAGGTGTTAATGTATCTTAAAGTTTGATGAGAAACTGTAACAGTTTGAGTCAAATTAAATAGTGTATGCTTTATACAGACTTGAACATATTAGCGAAGTATGTCGTCGGTTTAAATATTATTATTATTATTATTATTATTATTATTATTATTATTATTATTATTATTATACCACATTTATATAGAGCTCTTTTCACACGGGATATGTGCGTTCAAAAGCGCTGTACATGGATGAAATCAATAATCGGAACGAACCGCATGATTATCTATCCAGACAATGAAAGATTTACAACAGATGTGCAATAAATATAAAAATCACTAGCCGGACGGTTAGTGAAGGATATACAAAAAATATACAATAGATATGAAATCATAAACCGGAAGGAACGGCATGGTCGTCCATCCAGTCAATAAAATGTATGCAATATACATACAATAAATATAAAATCACTAACCGGTAGGAACCACATGATTATCCACCCCGTCAATGAAAGATATGGAATAGATATACAATAAATGTATAACCACTAACCGGTAGGAACCGCATGATTATCCACCCAGTCAATGAAAGATATGCAATAAATATGTATGGTTTAGAAACATTTCAGATTGAATATGAAGTGTTTATATATCAAATCTCTGCAGATCGCATATATATACTGGTACTCGTATATGTATGACTTAAATGTTATTTCTGAATACTGGAAGTGTATAATATATCATATGTATATATAGTACACGGTTAAACCCCTAAAATCGGAATTTTAGTAAAAAGGATTTATTTTTTTACTTTAGCCAGGTAGCTGCTTAATGCAGGATGAGTGATGCAGAAAGCAGTTCCTTTTAAGTTATTAAGCAGTCACCGTTTGGAGCTTTATGCATGACATTCGCCCTGCATTAACGTGCAGCGTGTCTTGCAGACCGGAATTGATACTAATTTGAATCTCTGGTTTAGAATGGTTTTACCGCATCATACATTCCGTGTTTCCTATGTGACAGTTTAGGCTATACATATATAATGCACGAAGAACAAGTATCCATCAAATATTGTTAAATATTGATGAAATGATATACTATACATTAGAGAGAAAGCACAAATATCAACGGCAGCGTTAAGTTGGCTGCCAGTTCGCAGTTCCCAGTTCGTTATTCGAATAACGAACTGCGAAATATTTCGCAGTTCGTTATTCGAATAACGAACAACGAAATATTTCGCAGTTCGTTATTCGCATGTGAATAACGAAATAGTTTGCAATTCAATTTACGAATAATGAAATTGTCAATTAAGCTATAAATTAACAGTACAGTAGAATCCCTCTAATGCGAACACTAACAGAATAACCATAGGTGTCTGTATTAGCAGGTGGTAGCTTAATGCAGGATGAAAGTAATGCAGAAAGTTCCTATAGGAAATTTATGCACAACTTTCGTTCTGCATTAAGCTACCACCTGTCTCTGCCATACAGAATTATGCCCCATTTTGGTGTTCGCATTAGAGGGTATTTTACTGTAATTATATTCTAGATACTGCAGAACCGGATTATCGCGGGCACATATAAAAGTCAGGCCACTTTGCAGTTTTCATTCGAATAACAAATTAGTTCCTAGTTCAATATCCGAATATATTCAAGACACTGTAGATCAAATGTAGATCAAATCATATATATACAATCCAGAGCCATTTGAATAACGAAATATTTCGTAGTTCTACCTCTGAATAACGAAATGGTCAAAGTAAGTTATTAATGTCCAATGATGATATTTTAGACACTGTACATCCCAGTCATAGTGAAATCAAAGATTTATGTATTAATTCCGGAGCCATTTTTCAGATCATTATTTGAATTATGAAATATTTCGCAGTTCGTTATTCGAATAACGAAATATTTTGCAGTTCGTTATTCGAATAACAAAATATACATATTAGTTATAAATTATCAGAGATAATATTTAGACACCGTAGACCCCAGTCATAGTGGAATCAATGATTTATATATTAAATCCGGAGCCATTTTTCAGATCATTATTTGAATTACGAAATATTTCGCAGTTCGTTATTCGAATAACGAAATATTTCGCAGTTCGTTATTCGAGTAACGAAATGATACAAATTAGTTATAAATTATCAGAGATAATATTTTAGACACCGTAGACCCCAGTCATAGTGGAATCAATGATTTATATATTAAATCCGCAGCCATTTTTCAGATCATTATTTGAATAAGGAAATATTTCGCAGTTCGTTCGAATAACGAAATATTTCGCAGTTCGTTATTCGAATAACGAAATGATACAATTTAGTTATAAATTATCAGAGATAATATTTTAGACACCGTAGGCCCCAGTCATAGTGGAATGAATGATTTATATATTAAATCCGGAGTCATTTCGCAGTTCGTTATTCGAATAACGAAATATTTCGCAGTTCAACCTCCGAATAACTAAATGGCCAAACTAAGTTTTAAATGGGTAATGATGATATTTTCAACACACTAGACCCCCTTCATAGTGGAATCAATGATTTATATATAATAAATACGGGACCATTTCGCATTTCGTTATTCGAATAACGAAATATTTTGCAATTCAACCACCAAATAACGAAATGGCCACAACCAGCTATATATGCGCAAAGATGATATTTTAGATACCCTAGACCCAAGCAATAGTGGAATCAATGATTTCTATATAAAATCTGGAGCCATTTCGCATTTCTTTATTCGAATAACGAAATATTTCGCAGTTCAACCTCCGAAAAACGAAATGGCCCAAATAAGTTTTAAATGCGTAATAATGATATTTTAGACACACTAGACCTAAGTAATAGTGGAATCAATGATTTCTATATAAAATCAAGAGCCATTTCGCAGTTCGTTATTCGAATAACGAAATATTTCACAGTCCAACCTCCGAATAACGAAATGGCCAAAACCAGTTATAAATGCGCAAAAATGATATTTTAGATACCCTAGAACCAAGCCATAGTGGAATCAATGATTTCTATATAAAATCCGGAGCCATTTCGCAGTTCGTTATTCGAATAACGAAATATTTCGAAGTTCAACCTCCGAATAACGAAATGGCCAAAATCAGTTATAAATTCGCAATGGTGAGATTTTAGATACCCTAGACCCATGCCATAGTAGGATAAATGATTTCTATATAAAATCCGGAGCCGTTTCGCAGTTCGTTTTTCGAATAAGAAATATTTCGCAGTTCAACCTGCGAATAACAAAATGGCCCAAATAAGTTTTAAATGCGTAATAATGATATTTTAGACACACTAGACCCATGCCTCAGTGGAATCAAAGATTTCTATATGAAATCCGGAGACATTTCGCAGTTCGTTATTATAATACCGAAATATTTCGCAATTAAACCTTCAAATAACGAAATGGCCAAAACAAGTTAAAAATGCGCAATGATGATATTTTAGATACCCTAGACCCCAGTCATAGTTGAATCAATGTTTTCTATATAAAATCCAGAGCCATTTCGCATTTCGTTATTCGAATAACGAAATATTTCCCAGCTCAACCTCCGAATAACGAAATGGCCAAAACCAGTTAAAAATGCGCAAAGATGATATTACAGATACCCTAGACCAAAATCATAGTGGAATCAAAGATTTCTATTATAAAATCCAGAGTCATTTCGCAGTTCGTTATTCGAATAACGAAATATTTCCCAGTTCAACCTGCGAATAACGAAATGGCCAAAATAAGTTTTTAATGCGTAATTATGATATTTTAGACACACTAGACCCTTGACACAGTGGAATCAATGATTTCTATATAAAATCCAAGAGCCATTTCGCAGTTCGTTATTCGAATAACGAAATATTTCGCAGTTCAACCTCCGAATAACGAAATCGCCAAAACCAGTTATAAATGCGCAAAGATGATATTTTAGATACCCTAGACCCATATCATAGTGGAATCAATGATTTCTATATAAAATCTGGAGCCATTTTGCAGTTCGTTATTCGAATAAAAATATTTCGCAGTTCAACCTGCGAATAACGAAATGGCCCATATAAGTTTTAAATGCGTAATAATAATATTTTAGACACACTAGACCCACGTCACAGTGGAATCAAAGATTTCTATATAAAATCCGGAGCCATTTCGCAATTCGTTATTAGAATACCGAAATATTTCGCAGTTAAACCTCCAAATAACGAAATGGCCAAAACCAGTTAAAAATGCGCAATGATGATATTTTAGATACCCTAGACCCCAGTCATAGTGGAATCAATGCTTTCTATATAAAATCCACAGCCATTTCGCAGTTCGTTATTCGAATAACGAAATATTTCCCAGCTCAACCTCTGCATAACAAAATGGCAAAAACCAGTTAAAAATGCGCAAAGATGATATTATAGATACCTTAGACCAAATTCATAGTGGAATCAAAGATTTCTACATAAAATCCAGAGCCATTTCGCAGTTCGTTATTCGAATAACGAAATATTTCCCAGTTCAACCTGCGATTAACGAAATAGCCAAAATAAGTTTTTAATGCGTAATTATGATATTTTAGACACACTAGACCCTTGTCACAGTGGAATCAATGATTTCTATATAAAACCAAAGAGACATTTCGCAGTTCGTTATTCGAATAACGAAATATTTCGCAGTTCAACCTCCGAATAACGAAATGGCCAAAACCAGTTATAAATGCGCAAAGATGATATTTTAGATACCCTAGACCCCAGTCATAGTGGAATCAATGATTTCTATATAAAATTCGGAACGATTTCGCAGTTCGTTATTCGAGTAACGAAATATTTCCCAGTTCAACCTCAAAATAACGAAATGGCCAAAACCAGTTATAAATGCGCACAAATGATATTTTAGATTCTCTAGAGCCAAGTGATAATGGAATCAATGATTTCTATATAAAATTCGGAACCATTTCGCACTTCGTTATTCGAATAATGAAATATTTCGCAGGTCAACCTGCGAATAACGAAATGGCCCAAATGAGTTTTAATTGCGTAATAATGATATTTTAGACACACTAGACCCATGTCATAGTGGAATCAATGATTTCTATATAAAATCCGGAGCCATTTCGCAGTTCGTTATTCGAATAACGAAATATTTCGCAGTTCAACCTGCGAATAGCGAAATGGCCAAAATAAGTTTTAAATGCGTAATAATGGTATTTTAGACATACTAGACCCTTGTCACAGTGGTTTCAATGATTTCTATATAAAATCCAAAATATATTTCGCAGTTCGTTATTCGAATAACGAAAAGTTTTGCAGTTCAACCTCCGAATATCGAAATGGCCAAAACCAGTTATAAATGCGCAAAGATGATATTTTAGATACCCTAGACCCACGTCATAGTGGAATCAATGATTTCTATATAAAATTCGGAACCATTTCGCAGTTCGTTCTTCGAATAACGAAAAATTTCGAAGTTCAACCTCCGAATAACGAAATGGGGAAAACCAGTTGTAAATGCGCAATAATTATATTTAAGATACCCTAGACCCAAGTCATAGTGGAATCAATGATTTCTATATAAAATCCGGAGCCATTTCGCAGTTCGTCATTCGAATAACGAAATATTTCGCAGTTCAACCTCCGAATAACGAAATGGCTAAAAGCAGTTATGAATGCGCAAATATGATATTTTAGATACCCTAGACCCAAATCATAGAGGAATCAAATATTTCTTTATAAAATCCGAAGCCATTTCGCAGTTCGTTATTCGAATAACGACATATTTCGCAGTTCAACCTCCGAATAACGAAATGGCCAAAATAAGTTTTAAATGCATAATAATGATAGTTTAGACACACTAGACCCATGTCATAGTGGAATCAAAGATTTCTATATAAAATCCGGAGCCATTTCTAGTTCGTTATTCGAATAACGAAATATTTCGAAGTTCAATATCTGAATAACGAAATGGGCCAAATAAGTTTTAAATACGTAATAAGGATATTTTAAACACACTAGACCCATGTCACAGTGGAATCAATGATTTCTATATAAAATCCGGAGCCATTTCGCAGTTCGTTATTCGAATAACGAGATATTTCGCAGTTCAACCTGCGAATAACGAAATGGCCAAAATAAGTTTTTAATGCGCAAAGATGATATTTTAGATACCCTAGACCCATGTCATAGTGGAATCAATGATTTCTATATAAAATCCGAAACTATTTCGCAGTTCGTTATTCGAACAACGAAATATTTCGCAGTTCAACCTGCAAATAACGAAATGGCCAAAACCAGTTATGAATGCGTAATAATGATATTTTAGATACCCTAGACACATGTCATAGTGGAATCAATGATTTCTATATAAAATCCGTAGCCATTTCGCAGTTCGTTATTTGAACCACTGGTTTAAACCCCCAGTGGTGTTTTTGCTACTGACCGTGCCAAGGCGGTACTCTCTTTGTCACCCTTCCTCTTGTTTGCCTTGCGTCTTTGTGCTTGTGATTTTGTTCATGTGTGGAACGTTTGTCTTTGGTTCTTGTGTGTCTTTTGGTGTTTTCTGTGTTCATTTCGTGTGTGTGTGTGTGTGTGTGTGTGTGTGTGTGTGTGTGTGTGTGTGTGCGTGTGCGTGTGCGTGTGCGTGTGCGCGTGCGTGTGCGTGTGCGTGTGCGTGTGCGTGTGCGTGTGCGTGTGCGTGTGCGTGTGCGTGTGCGCGTGCGCGTGCGCGTGCGCGTGCGCGTGCGCGTGCGCGTGCGCGTGCGCGTGCGCGTGCGCGTGCGCGTGCGCGTGTGTGTGTGTGTGTGTGTGTGTGTGTGTGTGTGTGTGTGTGTGTGTGTGTGTGTGTGTGTGTGTGTGTGTGTGTGTGTGTGTGTGTGTGTGTGTGTGTGTGTGTGTGTGTGTGTGTGTGTGTGTGTGTGTGTGTGTGTGTGTGTGTGATGCTGTCTATCGGTGTTTTGGTAGTGGTTGCGTCTTGTATGTGGCTTTGCCTGCTTCACTTTACTACTTTTCGATTTATATAACGAAATATTTCGCAGTTCAACCTCCGAATAACGAAATGGCCAAAATCAGTTATAAATGCTCAAAGATGATATTTTAGATACCCAAGACCCCAGTCATACTGGAATCAACGATTTCTATATAAAATCCGAAACCATTTCGCAGTTCGTTATTCGAGTAACGAAATATTTCGCATTTCAACCTCCGAATAACGAAATGGCCAAAACCAGTTATCAATGCGCACAAATGATATTTTAGATTCTCTAGAGCCAAGCCATAATGGGAACAATGATTTCTATATAAAATCCGGAGCCATTTCGCAGTTCGTTATTCGAATAACGAAATATTTCGCAGGTCAACCTGCGAATAACGAAATGGCCCAAATAAGTTTTAATTGCGTAATAATGATATTTTAGACACACTAGACCCATTTCTTAGTGGAATAAATGATTTCTATATAAAACCCAAGAGACATTTTGCAGTTCGTTATTCGAAAAACGAAATATTTCGCAGTTCAACCTCCGAATAACGAAATGGCCAAAACCAGTTATAAATGCGCAAATACCCTAGACCCATGTCACAGTGGAATCAATTATTTCTATATAAAATCCAAGAGATATTTCGCAGTTTGTTATTCGAATAACGAAATATTTCGCAGTTCAACCTCCGAATAACGAAATGGCCAAAACCAGTTATAAATGCGCAAAGATAATATTGTACCTATGGGTACGAATTGTGCACCACTTGTCGCAGATTTGTTTTTGTACTGCTATGAGAGAGATTTCATGTTGCGTTTGAATCCTCAATCACAAGAAGATGTTATAAAAGCCTTCAATGAAACTTGTCGATATTTGGATTATATTTGTAACTTAGATAACCCTTTCTTTGATGCTCTGATTCCTACAATTTATCCTAAAGAACTCAAATTGAATAAAGCTAACCCGTCCGACAATTATGCAGCGTTTCTTGATCTAGACCTTAAAATTACTAATGGATTGATTTCTTCTAAAATATATGACAAAAGAGATGATTTTGATTTTAATATTGTAAATTTTCCTCATCTTGACGGGGATGTTCCCCGTGCTCCATCTTACGGGGTTTATATATCTCAACTTATTCGTTTTGCTAGAGCTTGTTCATCTATTGACGATTTTAACAGTCGAAATCTCATTTTAACTGAAAAGCTGCTTAAGCAAGGATATAGATATCATAAACTAAGAAAAACTTTCTCTAAATTTTACTATCGAAATCTCTCGCTTATTGGCAAGTACCAATGTAATCTCAAGGTGCTTCTGCGACACGGTATTTCACATCCTGAATTTTATGGTGATGTGATTTACAAACTTCGTAAAATTATTGGACATACCCATTTTCTCACTTTGTTCATCAAATGTGTTAAACAATTCATTAAAAAGGGATATGATCCTGTAGTACTACAACATAGTGCATGTTTGGTTGTCAACCCTTTTACAGTTGGCAATCACGCTGGCCTCTTTGCATGTACGCCGACAAGAAAGGTTTAGTACTCTATGAAGGCGACCTCTTAAATCCAGAAATGGAAGGAGAACGTCGGATATCTGTACTATTTCATTTTTGTCGTACCCTTTATTACTTTTCTACAGTTGCTCTGTTTGCAGCTCAATCATTGAGTACACTAGCGATAGGTGGATACAATACATTCAATTAAATGTTTTTTCGTTATACATGCACTTTACCATTGTATTTGCCGTCGCGGTTGTTGTAGATTAGTCGGAGAGGGGATACGTTTATTTACACTGTTTGTCTTTTAGGGTGGGGATGGAATAAGAGTGAGGTTGGGCGCCCATAAACCGGTTTAACCCCCCAGTGACTTTTGTCACTGACCGTTCCAAGGCGGTACTTCCATCTTCCTCCTATTGTATGTTTGTTTTGTCTTTGTATGTCTCTTGTTGTTTTTTCTAGTTATGTACATTTGCTGTTTCCTTGTGTTGCTGTTCGGGCGAGTGTTTGTTCTGTATGTGGTGTTTCCTGCATGACTCATTTTTGTACTTTTAGATACCCTAGACCCCAGTCATAGTGGAATCAATGATTTCTATATAAAATCCGGAGCCATTTCGTAGTTCGTTATTTGAATAACGACATATTTCGCAGTTCAACCTGCGAATAACGAAATGGCCAACATAAGTTTTAAATGCGTAATTATGATATTAGACACACTAGACCCATGTCATAGTGGAATCAATGATTTCTATATAAAATCCGGAGCCATTTCGCAGTTCGTTATTTGAATAACGAAATATTTCGCAGTTCAACGTCCGAATAACGAAATGGCCAAAACCAGTTATAAATGCTCAAAGATGATATTTTAGATACCCTAGACCCCAGTAATAGTGGAATCAATGATTTCTATATAAAATTCGGAACCATTTCGCAGTTCGTTATTCGAGTAACGAAATATTTCCCAGTTCAACCTCCGAATAACGAAATGTCCAAAACCAGTTGTAAATGCGCACGAATGATATTTTAGATTCTCTAGAGCAAAGTCATAATGGAATCAAAGATTTCTATATAAAATCCGGAACCATTTCGCAGTTCGTTATTCGAATAACGAAATATTTCGCAGGTCAATCTGCGAATAACGAAATGGCCCAAATAAGTTTTAATTGCGTAGTAATGATATTTTAGACACACTAGACCCATGTCATAGTGGAATCAATGATTTCTATATAAAATCCGGAGCCATTTCGCAGTTCGTTATTCGAATAACGAAATATTTCGCAGTTCAACCTGCGAATAACGAACTGGCCAAAATAAGTTTTAAATGCGTTATAATGATATTTTAGACATACTAGACCCTTGTCACAGTGGAATCAATGATTTCTATATAAAATCCGAGAGATATTTCGCAGTTCGTTATTCGAATAACGAAATATTTCGAAGTTCAACCTCCGAATAACGAAATGGCCAAAACCAGTTATAAATGCGCAAAGATGATATTTTAGATATTTTAGATACCCTAGACCCCAGTCATAGTGGAATCAATGATTTCTATATAAAATCTGGAGCCATTTCGCAGTTCGTTATTCGAATAACGAAATATTTCGCAGTTCAACCTCCGAATAACGAAATGGCCAAAACCAGTTATAAATGCGCAATAATTATATTTTAGATACCCAAGACCCAAGTCATAGTGGAATCAATGATTTCTATATAAAATCCGGAGTCATTTCGCAGTTCGTTATTTGAATAACGAAATATTTCGCAGTTCAACCTGCGAATAACGAAATGGCCCAAATAAGTTTTAAATGCGTAATAATGATATTTTATACACACTAGACCCATTTCATAGTGGAATCAATGATTTCTATATAAAATCCGGAGCCATTTCTTAGTTCGTTATTCGAATAACGAAATATTTCGCAGTTCAACATCTGAATAACGAAATGGCCCAAATAAGTTTTAAATACGTAATAAGGATATTTTAGACATACTAGACCCATGTCACAGTGGAATCAATGATTTCTATATAAAATCCGGAGCCATTTCGCAGTTCGTTATTCGAATAACGAGATATTTCGCAGTTCAACCTGCGAATAACGAAATGAACAATATAAGTTTTAAATGCGTAATAATTATATTTTAGACAAAATAGACCCTTGTCACAGTGGAATCAATGATTTCTATATAAAATCCAAGAGCCATTTCGCAGTTCGTTATTCGAATAACGAAATATTTCGCAGTTCAATCTCCGAATAACGAAATGGCCAAAACCAGTTATAAATGCGCAAAGATGATATTTTAGATATCCTAGACTAAAGTCATAGTGGAATCAAAGGTTTTTATATAAAATCCGGAGCCATTTCTTAGTTTGTTATTAGAATAACGAAATATTTCGCAGTTCAACCTCTGAATAACGAAATGGCCCAAATAAGTTTTAATTTAAATTGAATACCGCTTAAGCCGGTGCTAGGGGGCATGAGCAGTGTTGCACTTTCAATTACTGCTCATGAACAGACTCAATAAAACCGAGTCTGCAATTTTCTCTTTTTGTGTTGAAATTTTTGCTTTCGGGGGATCACCACCCTTCAGAATTTATAATCTTCACAACAGCAGGTGTTAAGTGCTTGTGTGGCGGCCGTAAAACGTCGACCCGTACTTCATTCTCAGTGTTGTTATACCTTCTGATCCTTCGAGATCATGAATTTCAGTACTTCTTGTTCTGAAAATTGAATACCGCATAAGCCGGTGCTAGGGGGGCGTGAGCAGTGTTGCACTTTCAATTACTGCTCATGAACAGACTCAATAAAACCGAGTCTGCAATTTTCTCTTTCTGTGTTGCAATTTTTGCTTTCGGGGGATCACCACCCTTCAGAATTTATAATCTTCACAACAGCAGGTGTTAAGTGCTTGTGTGGCGGCCGTAAAACGTCGCCCCGTACTTCATTCTCAGTGTTGTTATACCTTCTGATCCTTCGAGATCATGAATTTCAGTACTTCTTGTTCTGAAAATTGAATACCGCTTAAGCCGGTGCTAGGGGGCATGAGCAGTGTTGCACTTTCAATTACTGCTCATGAACAGACTCAATAAAACCGAGTCTGCAATTTTCTCTTTTTGTGTTGCAATTTTTGCTTTCGGGGGATCACCACCCTTCAGAATTTATATTACGTAATAATGATATTTTCGACACACTAGACCCATGTCACAGTGGAATCAATGATTTCTATATAAAATCCGGAACCATTTCGCAGTTCGTTATTCGAGTAACGAAATATTTCGAAGTTCAACCTCCGAAGAACGAAATGGCCAAAACCAGTTATGAATGCGCAAAGATGGTAGCTAAGATACGCTAGACCCCAGTCATAATGGAATAAATGATTTCTATATAAAATCCGGAGCCATTTCGCAGTTCGTCATTCGAATAACGAAATATTTCGCAGTTCAATCTCCGATTAACGAAATGGCCAAAATAATGTTTGATGTTTAATAATGATATTTTAGACACACTAGACCCGAGTCATAGTGGAATGAATTGTTTTAGATATAAAATCAGGAGCCATTTTGCAATTCGTTATTCGAATAACGAAATATTTCGAAGTTCAACCTCCGAATAACGAAATGGCCAAAACCAGTTATAAATGCGCAATGATGATATTTTAGATACCCTAGACCCAAGTCATAATGGAACAAATGATTTCTAAATAAAATCCAGAGCCATTTCGCAGTTCGTTATTCGAATAACGAAATATTTCGCAGTTCAACCTCCGAATAACGAAATGGCCCAAATACGTTTTAAATGCCTAATAATGATATTTTAGACACACTAGACCCAAGTCATAGTGGAATCAATTATTTCTATATAAAATCCGGAGCTAGTTCGCAGTTCGTTATTCGAGTAACGAAGTATTTCGCAGTTCAACCTCCGAATAACGAAAGGGCAAAAATAAGCTTTAAAAGCGCAATGATGATAATTTAGACACACTAGACCCAAGCCATAGTTTAACCAATGATTTCTATATAAAATATTGCGTCATTTCGCATTTCGTTATTCGAATAACGAAATATTTCACAGTTCGTTATTCGAATATTGAAATATTTCGCATTTCGTTATTCGAATAACGAAATATTTCGCAGTTCGTTATTCGAATAACGAAATATTTCGCTGTTCGTTATTCGAATAACGAAATGATCAAAATAAACTTTAAATGAGCAGAGATAATATGCGAGACACTATAGACCCTAGTCATAATAAACTCAATGATTTATATATTTAATCCTGCCATTTGGCAGTTTTTCGAATAACGAAATATTACGTAATATTACGTAGTTCAATATCCGAATAACAAAATGCCAAAAAAAAGTTATAATTGCGCAATGATGATATTTCAGACACACTGGAGCTATCTCATAGTTGAATCAATGATTTATATATTAAATCTGGAGCCATTTCGGAGTTTATTATTCAAATACCTATATAGTCCGAATTGTCAATAACGAAATGGTCCAAACATTTTATATATCCGCGAGCATAGGCTTTGAACGTGCCTAAATGCTATGGAGGGGTTGGTCAATCGAGTGGCAAATATACCGTTAACCCTTTCCTTCATATGAACGCCTTTTCACGCATTTGCAAACAGAATAGACGCAGATCAGACAGCCCCTATGATCAGGGTCTGCTCTGTTAATTTTGACATGATATAGATCTGAAACTATAGTTTTTCTCACAGAAAAACATTGTTTGGAAAGTTCAGTAAATAAATATTCATGATATCATGGTATATTGAATAGCGGAAGGGTTAAACAAGTTTGCCGAAATTGACTGCCGGTGTCGGCAACCGATTTGTCTTTATGAAAATGGGAAATATAGTGCATACAGGCACATACTCGAAGAGATCTTTCGCCTTATGTCGAATATTACGAAGTAACAAGTGCCGGTATGAGGCGGGTTTTATGTATCATTTATTTAACTGTATTTATTTTACATTTTAACACTGATGGTTCGCAGTCCCATATTCATTAAAATGGCCTTATACTCCTATTTACAACTATCAAGTGTTCTGATCTAAACATAAATTTATGGTCAAAATATTATTACATTGCAAATTAGACGTACAAGAGTACCGCGAATTTATTCTGGCATTCGAATATCGCGGTAGCGCGTGCAGCCATGTTTGAATGGGTAATGTTCTTTCTTCTTTATTTTTCAAATGGGCATGGACTTACTAATTTACTGGGACAACAATTCTGTTCCTAGTCCGCAATCTTTCGTTTGCATTGTTCACCAGAAACCGTGGTTGCAAAGTTCAGAATCGCATGAATCATTATTCATTAACCCTTCACCTGATAGGGATGCCATTGACGCCTTTGCAAATAATGGTAGACGTATATGAGACGCTTTTTGTAGTAGCCGTCTGATCAGGATATGTTCTATTTGCTAATGAGTAATATCGACCCGGTTCTACAGTTTCTGCTATGACCAAATTTGGTATATGCATAGGCAAGAAATAAATCTATACTACTAAAAGAACGAGCTCGATTTTCTGTCGGATTTGCCGTAAATACGGCACAAACTACATATTGGGTAATGTTATGTGCGGGTAGCTTACATATTGAAGTTGTGTTATTTGACATCGGAAAAGCATTAATATCAGCTGTTTGGATAGAGACCGAGAAATTCCCCTACCTACAGAAATAGTCCATCTAAAAATAGACGCGAAAAGACCTTCCAAGATGAGTGACGTCTGGTGTATAGCCGGGTAGAGATTGTGGTGAAATAAGGTGATAAGCTTTACTGTGTGGCTTGGTAGCTCAATCGGTAGAGTGTTGGCATTGTAAGCTAGCGACCCTTGGTTCGAGTCCCAGTCGAGTCACAACTTTTTCACCATGTTAAATATTCCGATACGGACACAAACGTATTGTTTTTTCTCTTTTAGTATTTGTTGACAAAATACAAGACGGTTTGTGACTGTTTATACATGCATTTGGTCATGTGTTCACTGCCTTTTAACAAAGTATTGTCCTGTTTTATTAACCTGTCAAATTTGAATATTCCTACGTCACTGAAAGGATATCTTTAGCTTGGGTAAACCTGTGTTTCAAACGTTTTTCACGAGATTCACAAATAAATATACAGGTACTTGAATAAGCTAAGTAAGAAAGCTTTTATTAGCGGAAACGATCGATATCAACCGAAGCTATATATGGCGTGTTCAGCAAGCGTATAATTTGACAGGTTAATAAAATAGGACAATAATAATATGCGTGCTCACAGTTTCTTCCCTTTCGAGTCGAACTTACTTTCGTTTCTAAAAAGACCAATGACATATGGGGAGCGAACGCACATGGAGAAACAGGCTGCCTGCGCAGATAGGCTCATAAAAAATAACGTATGTAATATATACACATGCAAAAATAGGTTGCTTTTTCAGCAGTTATCGGCGGTTACAAAAGAGTAGGAAATAAAACGACAGACGAAGACCAAAGTATGTAATATATACACATGCAAAAATAGGTTGCTTTTTCAGCAGTTATCGGCGTTTACAAAAGAGTAGGAAATAAAACGACAGACGAAGACCAAACAGCTGATGCGTCCTCGACCAAATCGCCCCAAGGCCTAAATACGTGTGCAGTTCTCACAGACTGGCATCGTACCATTTATGTACATACCCCATATTTCAACATTATTTTATTCATACCCCATATGCTATGTTACCGTAATTGTTTCTTTACTGTTTTATTAATGCAATCGATTAGTTTGTGTTCCTTACAAACGTGTACTAACGAGAATGACAGACGGAGAACAGAAGTTGCTGACTGAAGCGCCCCTCGGCCAAATCACCCCAGCACCTAACTGGTCATAATGTTGTCCCTGTTTTCACAGACAATGATACTGAGACTGGCAAAGTTCCATTTTTTAACATGCATACAACACTGTCCATTGCTTAATTTAGACGGATTTTGCTCTTTAGACGGACTTCGACGTGTTTGCCTATTCTATACTTTACAGAGTCACTATTAATAAAAGTGCATGACTGTCGATTAAAGGGTTTTTTTTAAACAAGATTGTTAGTAGCCTACATAATTGTATTTAAATTCATTCATTTTCACATTATCATAATATCAATTACATTTAAATAAGGAACTAAATTAGCTGAAACGACGCGCAGCTGTAACAATTACCAGAAATTATATTTTTTGAAACGAAATAAACATATTTATATTTACTATCTTTATAGTTATGCCCAGCTACTCCAGATTTTAAATGAATCTCTTTTTTAGGTATTGATTACAATCACTTGTTTCATCACAAACCAAACACAACGGATTTAGCTGTTACTCTTTACCAAGTAGTATATTGAGAAATAATAACAGCTAAATAAGCCGTTGCTTAAATGACACTTCAATAAGTGCTCTTAATATTTTTGTAGTAAGCATTTATTTGGTTTTACATGGCGTCAGTAGTATTTCAGTTTAATTACAAGCCGACTTGAAGACAGCCTTACCTGACAGATCTGACTAAGACCTGGATCAAACCCAGTCCTATGAGAAGCAAAGTAATTGTCAAACGAATTAGCATAAAACTTAAGATCACACTATAATTAATAACGATATTGGAAAAGCATTGTAGTGATTGTACCTTGCAATTGAATGCAACAGAATGTACTAAACAGTCTGCCCGCGCCTGCGCGGGCTCTTTTCTAGTATCTTCTAATTAATATTCACGGTGTAAACATTATTTCATGAATATCCATCAGATAAAGCCTTAATTTTGGTAGTAAGACTACTGGCGTTAATTTGAAACTTTGTCATATTTTTCTACAAAATCGAGAAACACCGAAAGAATTTGCTAACTCATCAATATTTGATCTAGTGCGACCGCTCCCTTGATGACGGCGAAGTTAACCGTCATGTCCTTCATTGTGTAGAAAACACGAACCATGCGGATTTTACCCTTTCTGTGCAAGGGTGACTCGTAAGGCTTGCTGTATTGTGAAAATATGTGGTCACCTTGGCAAAAAGATTAGATCCAGGTGAGATGTCGAATAGCTTGATATGTATCTAGATTCAAACTGTTTGACTTCAATTATGACTTGAGAAACACCGACGACAACTAGTTGGCTCCTAAAGGGTAGATGTCTTTTTTACACTCCCCGTCATACATATGTATACGTAAAAAACTTCTGACGTATAAAACTCTTTCACCGTCATAGGCGAATCCATGATGACCTGTGAAACAGTTCGGATCAACGTCGCCCAGTAACTCGACGTCTACTCAGGATCCAAACTGTTTGACACTGAGTATAATTTTCGTAACAAAAAATGAAAAAAAAACACCCCACATTATAACCTGTAGCAGACAATTATCTACGCAGATAAATTCTGAAAATGGGAAATCTTTCGAAAGTTTATGTTGGCACCGAAAGGGTTGAGCATGGTCCATGTTTGCATTTTTCCATCTATGTTGCGACAAATTTATTAGACCTACAATCACCACCGGATGCAACGTTTAAAGGCAATTACTATGGCAGACCATTGCCACTTGCCATTATGAAGGCAATGTCAATAATTCGATTTTGTTTCTTCGAGGATTTACAGAAAATAAGCAAAGCCTTTTATCTAGTACATTTTAGTTTACCCTTTTACATTGGACAACCTTCATTTGGTTTGAGGTGTAAATGGAATCAGCTAACATTTGATGAGGAATGGAACCTCAATAATCAAAATTGGAATGACTGTCTTATGAACCTTACCAAACAACACAAACAGGTATTTAATTTTTTAATTCTCAGAGATTTTTTCCAACAAAAACTTTACAAATGAATAATTTATGGATCGCTCAGAATAGACAAGTGAGCCTTCTTTAGACTTGGGGGGGGGGTGCTATGTGTGGTCTAAAGTGGCCTAAATAATGTTTTTCTGCTCCCCTACGGGCCCAGTCCTACTAGGCCTTTCGACCCCTTAAGACCTGTTTATGATTGCTACCGACCTCTGGTCGCCGATATTCGTACGAAAGTCACTGATAATCGCCCGTGGTCTTCAGTAATCGTTTACAATCGTGCGACCAATTTCAGTCGCATTTCAGTCGTAGAGTGGTTGTTGACCATGTACAACAACCTCAGGACCCAGCCCCACTAGGCCGATGTCCGCTTATGCCCTGTTTACTATTTCTAGCGACTTCTTGTCGCCGATATTCGTACGAAGGTCGCACGACAAGTCGCTGACAATCGCGGATGGTCTTCAGTAATCTTTTATTGTCGTGCGACCAATTTCAGTCGCAGACAGGTTGTTGATCATTCAAAACAACGTCCTTACGATCGAACTGGTCGCCGGTATTCTTTAAGATGTAACCTTAGAGAGTTCAGGTTATCGTGCGACCGTCGTACGAAGGTCTCCAAATATCTTTAACTGGTCGTTGGTGATCTTCCCTACAGTCGTACGACTATCAGCGACCTTTCTACAATAACCTACGACTGTCGTGCAATTACCAACGACTGCCTTAAGATTATCCGCGACTAAGCATAGATCACGTGACCACACAACAGGTCAGAAGTGATTGTGGAACCTTCGTACGAATATCGTAATGTCGCAGATGCATCGCCAATGTGACTGCGAATGTTTTTGGAATTTAGTCGCCGACAATCGCAGACGATCGACGGTTTCAGAGGTCTCAGAGGTCGCCAGTGGTCTTTAACGATCGCAAGCGCTAGTGGGACTGTAGCCTAAGTAATTCACCAATGATGATTCTCTATTACAAAATAATTAAAATAATTTAGTGGTCGTAATAGAGTGGCTTTACTGTATATATAAAAGCCGAACCCACGGATGAGTCCTAACAGTTCGTCTCCAAGATGTCTAATAAGGGGACACAGAAGAAGGGTCAGCTGCATCTGCAGCTAAAAAGGCAGCGGATGTATGCTCGACACAAACATAAACTTCCATAATTCAAAAAAAATCAGGACCCATAACCAAGTCAATGTTAATCAAAATTCGTTAAATGAAAATACCCATGTACACACGTGCGTACCCTGAAAAAAGTTTTATGTCTGTAAGACAAGTGTTTTAAGAGTTATACATGTACACTATATATACAAAAAATCGGAACAGACCTACGTACGTACGTACAAACAGACAGACGGACAACGGCAAATGTATCCCCATTAACACGTATACGTAGAGGGGCATAAAAAGTAGCCAAAAGGACACTGCATATTAAGTTTTTTAACAGATGTCAGTTTAAAAATGCCGCATGAAAATTGAAAATATGAATCCGGATGGGGTGGGGGCTAAAGGCACGGTCACAACACACTGTGCGTTTTTTAGTCAGTGCGTATTTTTGGGGTGACCACGGCCGCGACGTCTTTCTGTAAACGTTGAAAATGAACAGTATAACATTTCTTTACTGAGCTCTTATGATTTCTCTACACTCTATACTACTCTACCTCAACATCTTATAAAGGATAAACTTATTAAATTAATAGAAAAAACCTTTGCTAGAGAAAACAAAATGTTCATTGCTTGTAATGTTCAACGTTCATTCTTTTCGAATTCAGAAGTTGAACATTACACAATGTGGACTTGCCTTGATGTTTGTAGATCCCTTACCTTTCTTTTAAATAATATATTTGTGCGTTATGGGGATACCATATATCGTCAAGTTGTTGGTATACCCATGGGTACAAATTGTGCCCCTCTTGTTGCAGATTTGTTTTTGTATTGCTACGAGAGGGATTTTATGCTTAGCTTAAAACCTGATACACAGACCGATATTGTTAATGCTTTTAATAAAACTTCAAGGTATTTAGACGATATTTTGAATTTAGATAATCCTTATTTTGATACTATGATTTCTTCAATTTACCCAAAAGAACTGTCATTAAACAAAGCTAATCAATCTGACATTAATGCTTCATTTTTAGATTTGAATCTTTCAATTACAAATGATAAAGTTTCGTCCAAAGTATACGATAAAAGAGAAGATTTTAATTTTAAAATTGTTAATTATCCTTTTCTAGATGGAGATGTGCCACGTTCTACATCTTATGGGGTTTATATTTCTCAACTTATTAGGTTTGCCCGAGCCTGTTCTTTGCTTGAAGATTTTAACAGACGTAATTTAGTTATAACTGATAAACTTCTTAAGCAAGGTTACAGATATCACAAACTTCGGAAAACTTTTTCTAAATTTTATTATCGAAATTTACCTCTCATTAGTAAATATAATTGCAATCTACGGACGTTACTGCGACAAGGCATTTCTCTATCAGAATTTTATGGGGATGTTATCTACAAACTTAGGAAAATTCGGGGTCATATCCATTTTCATGATTTGTATATAAAACGCATTAAAACATTTAATAAGAAAGGTTATGATCCTATTATATTGCAACGCACTGCATGTTTGGTTATCGACCCTTTTAAGTCGGTAGCTACGCTTCCCTCTTTGCTTGCGCGATGACAGGCCGAGGGTAGTACTCTATGACGGTATACTCTTAAACTTGGATACAGGATGAGCTTACCAGACTCATGTATTACTTTTTCCCTGTCGTGCCCTTAACGGCTTGCCTGCAGGTGCTCTGACTTCAGCAAAGTCATTGAGTACATATTTGACGGATTGTCACAGTTATTATGCTATGTTTTACATGTTGTCCTGTGTTCGCCGTCGTCTATGTTGTGGGTAAGTCCAGCGGGGATACCTTTATTTACAATATTTGTAAAGCTAGGGTGACTTTGAGAGAAGTGTGAGGTTAGGACGTCCGTAAACCGGTTTAAACCCCCAGTGGTGTTTTTGCTACTGACCGTGCCAAGGCGGTACTCTCTTTGTCACCCTTCCGTTTGTTTGCCTTGCGTCTTTGTGCTTGTGATTTTGTTCATGTGTGGGGCGTTTGTCTCTGGTTCTTGTGTGTCTTTTGGTGTTTTCTGTGTTCATTTCGTGTGTGTGTGTGTGCGTTTGGGTGTGTGGTTGTGTGTGTGTGTGTGTCATGCTGTCTATCGGTGTTTTGGTGGTGGTTGCGTCTTGTATGTGGCTTTGCCTGCTTGACTTTACTACTTTTCCATTGAGAGGGAGTTGCAAGAGCAGGGAGGGAATACGTCAAAGCACGTCACTCCCACTGTTGCGCAAAGTGTAAGGTACGAGGTCCGCACGCCACACCTGACCGTCAGCTGTTGCGTGCATCGAACGATGAATACGTGGTAGATGTAAGTGTGTTGTATGTGCTAACAAACAACGTACCTACAACATACCGCCTCCTTGCGATTATCTAATTATCGTACGGAGGCCGTACTTACACCTGCTGCTCACATACGGTGTCCTTACTCGCTCGCATGTTGTAAGTGCGTGCAAGTGCGATGAACGTGAGCTTTTCCGCCCGATGTCTGGGTGGTATATATAGGACGACCTTCCGAGGTTCTTCTCTCGGAGAAGTCACAGCAGCACTTTCCTTATGGTCAGACTCTTTGTCGTCACTATCTGAGTCTTCTTCGCTCCTTCTCTCGTCTTCTTCTCTGGCCCTCTCAACTTTCGCGGGCCGTTTACGTCTCTAAAAGCAGGTGGCCTACAGTCCTCCATCCTCATGATTATATTATTCAGAGTATGTACTTGTGCATCGGATTATTTTTGTTTTACCACAATTAGGGGCGATTTCGAAGTTTGAACTGCGAACTAGTTTCGTTATTTAGATGGCGAACTGCGAAATATTTCCTTATTCGAATAACGAACTGTGAAATGGCTCATGATTTTATATATCAAACATTGATTCCTCTATGACTGGGTTCTAGTATGTTTAAAATATCATCATTGCGTATTTCCAGAGCTACAGTTAAAGGTGCGTACCCCATTATTTAAATCGCCATTCACCACCAAACCCTCGACTTTGACCACTCTTTAGAAATGTCTCTTCGAGAGATTCTAAAGAGTGGACGTAGTATAAGGTTTGGTTGAGAAAAATAGCAGCTATTTGTGAAATTATTTAAATTTACTCATCTTTTTTGGACCTCAGCATTTCTAACTTATTTTGGTCATTTCGTTATCTAATTAACGAACTGCAAAATATTTCATTACTCGAATAACGAACTGCGAGATATTTCCTTATTCGATAAAGGAACTGCGAAATGGCGCCGGATTATATATAGAAATCATTGATTCCACTATGACTTGGGTTTAGGGTATCTAAAAAAATAATCTTTGCGCATTTATAGATGGTTTTGTTCATTTCGTCATTCGGAGGGTTAACTGCGAAATATTTCGTTATTCGAATAACGAACTGCGAAATGGCTCCGGATTTTATATAGAAATCATTGATTCCGATATGGCTTGGGTCTAGTGTGTCTAAAATATCATCATTACCTATTTAAAACTTTGTTTGGCCATTTCGTTATTCGCAGGTTGAACTGCGAAAATATTTCGTTATTCGAATAACGAACAGCGAAATGGCTCCGGCTTTTATATAGAAATCATTGATTCCACTATGACTCGGGTATAGTGTGTCTAAAATATCATTATTACGCATTTAAAACTTAATTTGGCCATTTCGTTATTCGGAGGTTGAACTGCGAAATATTTCGTTATTCGAATGACGAACGGCAAAATGGCTCCGGATTTTATATAGAAATCATTGATTCCACTAAGATTTGGGTCTAGGGTGTCTAAAATATCATTATTACGCATTTAAAACTTATTTTAGCCATTTCGTTATTCGGAGGTTGAACTGCGAAATATTTCGTTATTCGAATAAAGAACTGCGAAATGGATGCGGATTTTATACAGAAATCATTGATTCCGATATGGCTTGGGTCTAGTGTGTCTAAGATATCATCATTGCCTTTTTAAAACTTAGTTTGGCCATTTCGTTATTCGGAGGGTGAATTGCGAAATATTTCGTTATTGGAATAACGAACTGCGAAATGATCCCGGATTTTATATAGAAATCATTGATTCCACTATGACTTGGGTCTAAGGTATCTAAAATATCATCTTTGCGCATTTTTAGCTGGTTTTGGCCATTTACTTATTCGGGGGTTGAACTGCGAAATATTTTGTTATTCGAGTAAAGAACTGCGAAATGGTCCCGGATTTTGTACAGAACTCATTGATTCCAATATGACTTGGGTCTAGTGTGTCTAAAATATCAGTTTTACGCATTTATAACCAGTTTTGGCCATTTCGTTATTCGGAGATTGAACTGCGAAATATTTCGTTATTCGAAAAACGAAATGCGAAATGGCTCCGGATTTTATATAGAAAGCATTGATTCCACTATGACTGGGTTCTAGGGTATCTAAAATATAATCTTTGCGCATTTATAACTGGTTTTGGCCATTTCGTTATTCGGAGGTTTAACTGCGAAATAATTCGTTATTCTCATAACGAACTGCGAAATGGTCCCGGAATTTATATATAAATCATTGATTCCACTATGCATTGAGTCTAGTTTGTTTAAAATATCATTATTACGCATTTAAAATTTATTTTAGCCATTTCGTTATTCGAAGGTTGAACTGTGAAATATTTCGTTATTCGAATAACGAACTGCGAAATGGTCCCGGATTTTATATAGAAATCATTGATTCCGATATGGCTTGGGTCTAGTGTGTCTAAAATATCATCGTTACCTATTTAAAACTTAGGTTGGCCATTTCGTTATTCGGAGGTTGAACTGCAAAATATTTCGTTATTCGTATAACGAACTGCAAAATGATCCCGGATTTTATATATAAATCATTTATTCCACTATGGCTTCGGTCTAGTATGTCTAAAATATCATCTATGCCCATTTAAAACTTAGTTTGGCCATTTCGGAGGTTGAACTGCGAAATATTTCATTATTCGAATAACGAACTGCGGAATGGCTCCGGCATTTATATAGAAATCATTGATTCCACTGTGACTAGGGTCTAGGGTATCTAAAATATCGTTATTACTCATTTAAAACTTAGTTTGGCCATTTCGTTATTCGGAGGTTGACCTGCGAAATATTTCGTTATTCGAATAACGAACTTCGAAATGGTCCAAGATTTTATATATAAATAATTTATTCCACTATGGCTTGGGTCTAGTATGTCTAAAATATCATCATTACCCATTTAAAACTTTATTTGGCCATTTTGTTATTCGGAGGTTGAACTGCGAAATATTTCGTTATTCGAATAACGAACTGCGAAATGGTCCCGGATTTTATATATAAATCATTTATTCCACTATGGCTTGAGTCTAGTATGTCTAACATATCATTATTACCCATTTAAAACTTAATTTGGCCATTTCGTTATTCGGAGGTTGAACTGCGAAATATTTCGTTATTCCGAATAACGAACTGCGAAATGGCTCCGGGTTTTTAATTGAAATAGTTGATTCAATTATGACTTGGGTCTAGTGTGTCTAAAATATCATTTTACAAAATACAAACTATTTTGTGATTCGAATGAATATGGAAAAATAACCAAACAGGGAGAGCTACACACGAAATGACACCGCACCAAACACCATCAAAAAAGAAACGGTAAAGCCACAAGACAAAACAACAGGACGCATATCAAGACGAAACACATTAAACATATTAAACAACAAAAGTGACCGTAGGATGCATAAACTTTCACGATGTTTTTATATGTACCAACGATAATTCGGTTCTACTTTATCTAGAATATAATTAGAGTAAACGCCCTTTAATGCGAACACCAAAAAGAGGCATAAGTCTGGCAGAGACAGGTGGTAGCTTAATGCAGAACGAAATTATGCAGAAAACTTCTATAGGAGCTTTCTGCATTACTTTCACCCTGCTTTAAGCTACTAGCTGCTTATAAAGACACATATGTTTATTCTGTTCGTGGTCACATTAAAGGGGTTCTACTGTACTGTTAATTTATAGCTTAAATGACTATTTCGTTATTCGTAAATTGAATTGCAAACTATTTCGTTATTCACATTTGAATAACGTACTGCGAAATATTTCGTTGTTCGTTATTCGAATAACGAACTGCAAACTGCGAACTGGCAGCCAACTTAACGCTGCCAATATCAACCCCCACCCTATGCCCAATGTCAAAATATGATCTGCTTAAATTATGGGCCAATGAAGTTTTGACTACATGTACTTTCATTCGATCAGACTCTGGAGAAGCTATTTACCGAGTGTCAACTGCTTGGATTGAGGTGAGGCGTCGAGTTACTTATCATTATGTATCCCCCCCCCCATATTTATATGGGGGAGGCATATTGTTTTCGTGAGAGTTGTTTGTCTGTCTGTCTGTCCGTATGTCCGTCTGTCCGTCACACGTTTTGTTCGGACGATAACTTCAATATGCCAGAAACTTCCTATATGAAAAGAGCATAATGAGAGGAAGTATCGTGCAAAAAATCACACTCAGGACGATAGCTCCTATATGGCTCATGCTATTGGAGTGAAACTTCATATATGGAAAGAGCATAATGAGAGGAAGTATCGTGCACAAGATCCATAACTCTGGCTTCACTAATATAGGAGTTATTGTCCCTTGTAAAAAATCACACTTTTTGTCTGGACGATAACTCCTATATGACTCATGCCATTGGGTTGAAACTTCATATATAGAAAGATCATGACGAGAGGAAGTGTCATGCACAAGGTCCATAACTCTGGCTTCACTAATATTGGAGTTATTGCCTTTGTAAAAAATCACAATTTTTTTGTCAGGACGATAACTCCTATATGGCACATGCCATTGGAGTGAAACTTCATACATGGAAAGATCATAATCAGAGAAAGTGTCATGCATAAGATCCTTAACTTGGGCTTCAATAAATTTAGTTATTGCCCCTTGTACATTTGTTTAACGCTTTCTTGTCCGGACGATAACTCCTACATGGCTCTTGTCATCGTATTGAAACTTCATACATGGAGAGAGCATGATGAGAGAAAGTGCCATGAACAAGGGCCATAACTCTTGGTTCAATACATTTCGAGTTATTGCCCTTTGTTACACTTTTGGCCGATCAATAACTCCTGTTCGACTGATGCTATTGGAATGACATTTTATTTATGGAAAGGACATGATGAAAGTAAGTGTCATGCACAAGGGCCATACCTCTGGTATCAATATTTTTGGAGTTATTAGCTGTTATCATTTTGTTTGGAAAGTGCATAATGAGGGGAAGTATCATTCATCAGGTCCATAACATTTTTAGTGATTTCCCTTTACATATTTTTTTTTTAGAGGGGAGACATCCATTTTTGTGACAAAAACCTCTAGTTATTTATATTTTTACCAGCAAATGTTTTTACACATTATTAATTGTTTAAGCGTCGTTGCTTTTGAAAACAACACAGCTTTAAGGTAATTTTAAAGACGAGCTTAGATAACTCGGAATTAACTGTAGAGATTGACATGAAGTCCGTTCTGACCTATACAGAAATAACATGAGAGGTAATTCAATTCATTATTATTCATATACTTTCCTCAGTCGTGTCCCTTAGAATTAAAACCTTTGACGTCGAGAATATTCATGAAGGAAACAATAGAGAGTACATGTATATGCACAGAGGAAGTTGTGGTCATGGCAGAAACTGTAGACCCAATTCTATATCACTTGCAATGTAATCCCTGCCTCCATCACATGTTCGCGATGTATTGAAAAATGAGCCAAAGAAACTTCCGAGAAGCAGCCAAAGAAAGGAAATTGCCACAAAAGGTATGACAAAAAATCTTGCACATATTTCTTCCTCTATAAAAGTCATCAAGTGTTTTTTCCAAAATTCGGACTCTTGGCTCTTTTTCAATACATCGCGAAAATGTGTTGCAGCCAGAGATTACAGGGCGTGTATAATTCCATAAGCAAACAGAACAATACTATCTGATCTGGATAAAATGTTGCAGTGCGTATTTTTTATTATGTATGTGTGCGCCTTTTTGCGCCTTTTTATGCAGACAGAGTAAACCCAGATATGACAGATCCTGTATGAACTGTAGAGTATGCTCTTATTACTTGCATGATGGAGATGCTCTGCTTTATACCATGGCAGTAATATCTACAGTAGAACCTGTCTTGAGTGGTCATTAAACAGAAGTGTATATCTGAATTTCTAAAACAGGTGGTAGCTTAATGCAGGACATACGTGATACAGAAAGCTCCTATAATAGAATAATATAATAAATAAATAATAATATAATAAATGACCGGTTAAAACATGTTCTACTGTATATTACATAAATGAAATTAATCAATATTTAAAATGAGCAGGAACTGACAAGAACATGCACAAAGTGAATGATTAAATATAACAAAAGCGGGGTAAGAATGAAACGTGTTATGATTACACAGAATTTGTATAGATAAGAACAACCAAAAGTTCTGATTAGATTAGATTTTACCCTGAATAAAGTAAGTTGCGACGTTTTATGGCCGCCACACAAACACTTAACACCTGCTGTTGTGAAGTACATACATTCTGAAAATGGGCGATCCTTCAAAAGCAAAAGTAGAAATGCAAAAAGAGAAAATTGCAGACTCGGTTTTATTGAGTATGTTTATGAGTATTAAATGAAGTGTTATAAGTATTAATTAAAAGTGCAATATTACTCACGTACCCTAGCACAGGTTTAAGCAATATTCAATTTTTAAAACCAAACAACATCAAAACCAATGATCCCAAAGGACCAAAAAATATAACAACACTGAGAATGAAATACGGGGCGACTTTTTATGGCCGCCCCACAAGCACTTAACACCTGCTGTTGTGAAGTATATAATTATATTCTGAAAATGGGTTAATCTTGAAAAGCAAAAGTAGAAATGCAAAAAGAGAAATTGCAGATTCGGTTTTATTGAGTCTGTTTATGAGTAATAACTAAAAGTGCAACAGTATTCATGCCCCTAGCACAGGCTTAAGCAGTATTCAATTTTCAAAACAAATAACATGATCCCAAAGGTCCAGAAAATATAACAATACTGAGAATGAAGAACGGGGCGAAAGTCAGGTTTGGCGTTATGAGTGAGGGAGTGAGTTTAGTTTTACGTCCGACCAATTTACAGTTATTTGCAGACTGTACCCGCATGAGACAAGTTATAGTGCTGCCTCACTGGAATGCCCATGCCGCGGGCACATGGTAAGGGCGCCCCATCCAGTCACATTATCCAGACACCGGGCCGACCAAACTTTCCTCAGTTGTCCCCTCTCCCTTATTAGAGCTAAATCCTTACTCTAATGAATAATCTTGTTTAAAGGTATACAAACATAGGGAGTTTTGGTCATGACAGAAACTGTAGACTAAATTCTATGTTATGCCATAAGCAAACAGAGCAGAGACTGTCTGATCTTGGTGTTCTACATTCGCACTGGCGTTCAATGCGTATATATGAGCGATAAGATAAGACAATTTCTGTACGAGCTGTCTGATCAGGGTCTGCTCTGTTTGCTCCAATGTTTCAGATACTCTGCTTTATGCAATGACAGTAAAATCTCCTGTTTTATATCTACAGTAGAACCTGTCTTAAGTGACCCCAAAATAGAAGTCTAAATCTGGATTTCTAAAACAGATGGCAGCTTAATGCAGAAAAGAAAACTCCTAATGGAACTTTCTGTGTCACTTTTGCCCTGCATTAAGCAACCGCCTGTTTTAAGACTTCTATGCTCAACAAATAAATGACCACAGGTTCCAATGTATATTACATATTTGTATATCAATATATTAATTGGACAAGAACTGACAAAAACATGGACGAAGTGAAGGATTAAATATGACAAAAGCGGGTTAAAAATGAAATAACTTTACCGAAAAATAATCAAATTATTATGGTTATGCAAAATTCGAATAGATGAGAACAACCTTATGAACAAAAGTTCTATATGAATCTTAACTGACCAGGTTTTACCCTCAAGGTGGTGTGTTTCCAAGCATGAAATTTCACAGCTGCGTGGTTTATTATTAACCCTTTAATAAGCCGCCTTTGCAAAAAGAATATACCTTGAATAGGTCGTCTGATCAAGATCTGCTTCCGTTTGCTTATGGAATGATATGAAAATGATTGTATGGTTTTAGTCCAAAGAGTTAAAACCCAAAACAATCATACTACAATATCAAACGATTGCCATTGCGTGGCAAAAATACCTAAAGGTCGCCTACGTTCATAAAATCTAATCTTATGAAACATTTCTCTGCCAATGTAATATCTATGGTTATTTATAGAAATTACTTGCATTCAAATACGACGCCGGGTAAATCGGTGTCTAATTAGAATCCAGACTGTTTCTTACTATGGTAATGTGTTTGACAGAACAGGGGAGAAAATTAAACAAGAGGGCCATGATGACCCTAAATCGCTCACCTGGTTACTAAAGACATATGCATACACTGTATTTCTATGTAAAAATAAGTCAGCTTCAGATTGGGGCCAATATGAAACCAAAGGCCATAATTTTAGACCTGGAGGTTAAGATTTGAACAATCTTAATAAAAGAACTTTAGATGATGCCAGGGGCGGGGCAATTTTGGTCCTGGGGTAATAATTTGAACAATCTTGGTAGAAAACCATTAGAGGATACTACATACCAAATTTCAAAGGTCTAGGCCTTACAGGTTTGGAAAAGAAGGTTTTTAAAGATTTACCTATAACAAACTGATAAGCCATGGGGCGGGACCACTTTTGGCCCTGGGGGTAACAATTTGAACAATCTTTGTAGAAAATCATTAGATGATGCTACATACCAAATATCAAAAGTTTAGGCTTTACAGGTTTTGAGAAGAAGATTTTTAAAGATTTTCCTATGAAAAACTGATAAACCCAGGGGCGGGCCATTTTTGTAGGGGAGTGTCATAATTTGAACAATCTTTGTAGAGGACCATAAGATGATGCTACATATTAAATATCAATGGTCTAGGACATATGGTTTCAGAGAAGAAGACTTCTAAATATTTTCCTATGAAAAACTGATAAGCCCCGGGGCGGGACCAATTTTGGTCCGGGAGTCATGATTTGAACAATCTTTGTAGAGGGACTTTAGATGATGCTACATACCAAATATCAAAAGTCTAGGCCTTACGGTTTCAGAGAAGAAGATTTTTAAAGATTTTCCTATAAGAAACTGATAAGCCCTAGGGCGGGGCCATTTTTGGTCCGGGGGTCATAATTTGAACAATCTTTGTAGAGGGCCATTAGATGATGCTACATACCAAATATCAGAAGTCTAGGCCTAACGGTTTCAGAGAAGAAGATTTTTAAAAAAAAATCCTATGAAAAACTGATAAGCCCTGGGGCGGGGCCATTTTTGATCCGGGGGTCATAATTTGAATAAACTTTGTAGAGGACCATTAGTTAATGCTACATACTAAATATCAAATATCTAGGCCTTATGGTTTCAGAGAAGAAGATTTTTAAAGATTTTCCTATGAAAAACTGATAAGCCCTGGGGCAGGGCCATTTTTGGTCCGGGAATCATAATTTGAACAGTCTTTGTAGAGGACCATTAGATGATGCTACATACCAAAATATCAAATATCTAGGCCTTATGGTTTCAGAAAAGAAGATGTTTAAGTAAATTGTTGACGACAAAGTGCCAGGTGAGGTAAAAACAACGAAAATCGCAGCTGACGACAAAATTTGGCAGCTATTGAGTACAACTAATATTCAGGTCATTAAACGTTCACCGCGTAAATAATTAAACCTGTAACATTTGTGTTTATCAAATGGGTTTTTAAATCTGATTTTGTCGACTTGGCTGTATATAATATGGAACTTAATGATTTTTTTTAATATTTATAAGCTTCGATTTTCTGCAATGGCAGAACTTTCGAATCAGATCTGTTTGAATGTCGAATGAAGACAGGGGACAAACTCAGTAAAACGGGGTCTGTGGTTTTCCTTTTTCGCATGAATGTTTTTTCTTCTACATTGAAACTGTCTGTACATTATATGTTGACATGGCATAAGTGCATACCACGATTGGAGGGCCCTACCAGTAACGTTCGATTGTTGTCTGCACTGCAAACTACAGGAATTTGACCATGCAAACACGTGCTTGGTATGATCTGAATGCTTGCAATAGCTTGAGCCGTTCAATTATCTCTGTAGTTTAATTTGTTTTATGCATGATGAAATTCTATGTAAGCACGCTGTGTTAATCCCAATGTTTGCCGAAGTTTATTCTGCCTGAAATATAAAAGTACAAAAATGAGTCATGCAGGAAACACCACAAACAACAAACAGCCGCCCGAAAAGCAACACAAGGAAACAGCAAATATACATAACTAAAAAAACATCAAGGGACGCACAAAGACAAAATAAAAATACTGTTACTGGGGGCGGGGGTGTTAAACCTGTTTTTGGGCGCCCAACCTCACATTTATTCCATCCCCACCCTAAAAGACAAACAGTGTAAATAAACGTATCCCCTCTCCGACTACAACCGCGATGGCAAATACATTGGTAAAATGGATGTATAACGAAAACATTTAAGTGAACAAACTGTACCCACCTATCGCTAGTGTACTCAATGATTGAGCTGCAAACAGAGTAACTGTAGAAAAGTAATAAAGGGTACGACAAAAACGAAATAGTACAGATATCTGACATTCTACTTCCATTTCTGGATTTAAGAGGTCGCCTTCATAGAGTACTAAACTTTCTTGTCGGCGTACATGCAAAGAAGCCAGCGTGATTGCCAACTGTAAAAGGGTTGACAACCAAACATGCAGTATGTTGTAGTACTATATCGTATAAATCCCGTAAGATGGGGCACGGGGAATATCTCCGTCAAGATTAGGGAAATTCAAATTATTAAAATCAAAATCATCTCTTTTGTCATATATTTTAGAAGAAATCATTCCATTATCAATTTTAAGTTCTAGATCAAGAAAAGATGCATTATTGTCCGACGGGTTAGCTTTATTCAATTTGAGTTCTTTAGGATAAATTGTAGGAATCAGAGCATCAAAGAAAGGGTTATCTAAGTTAAAAATATCATCCATATCGAGAAGATTCATTGAAGGCTTTTATAACATCTTCTTGTGAGTGTGGATCCAAACGTAACATGAAATAGCAGCACAAAAACAAATCTGCAACAAGTGGTGCACAGTTCGTACCCATAGGAATACTAATTACCTGACGGTATATAAGCATTCTCATAACGTACAAAGATGTTATTAAAATAAAAGTTAGTGTATCGCAAACTTCTGAGCAAGTCCAATTGGTGTAATATTTCATTTGCTCGTCAGTAAAGAAAGCTTTTTCAGCATTAAATGCCAGGAATGATGTTTTTCCCGGGCAAATACTTTCTGGATTAAATTAATAAGTTTATCTTTAATTAAAATATGAGGAAGAGTTGTGTACAAGGTAGAACAAGAGTGCCAGTGGGCACAATATACGCCCGTCGAGGTCTTATTCAACATAAACTGGGGTTAACGTATTTGCTAAACTCGAATTCTAAGTCCAATTTTGCGACCAAGTTTCAAGTTTGTAAATAGGCGAACCTTAGCCAAAAGTTCTAAATTAAAAAAGGGCCATACTTGTGTCTAAATGCTTGACCCTGTATTTACTCTTGCCTGCAGATGAAGCTTCTGATGGTGAACAAATATTTCAAATTTAAAATAAAAGCTTTATCTGAAAGGGTCATGTAAATACGTGGACTTTAACCAAAACCTTAAACAAAAAATTCCAAGTTAAAAAGCGTCATAATTATGTCAAAATGGTAGACAGAGTTATGTACTCTTGCCTACAAGTGAAGCTTGTGACATGTCAAGGTCAAGGTCATCCTTCAGGGTCAAAGGTCAAATTGTCTGTTTCTTTGTCTGTAACTTTAACACAACCTCAACATTGGTCTTAACTTTTGAGCCAGTACATATAGAGACTTGATATTTGGCATGCATATGTATCTCATAAAGCCGCACATTTTGAGGGGTCAAGGTCATCCTTCAAGGTCAGAGGTCAAATATATGTGGGGTCATAGTGTTTCACAGACACATCTTGTTTTTTGAGTCTGGAAATTTGCTGTGTACATGTAGGTATGGCAATGTACAATAGAACTTGTCCTATGCGACCGTCGAAAGGAGGGCATGTGCAGGATGGGACCGCAACCTAGGATAGGTGCTGGCTGGGTGCAGGTCCTTTGGGAACTTTCTGTGTTGCTTTTGTCAAGTACTGGACAACCACCTGTTTTCCGGATGCCTGTGTCCAATTAGTGTACGTCCGCTTAAGACAATTTCTGGTGTAGTTCTAATCTAGGTTGCATGGTGAATACTGAAGCTTAAGATAGATAGACTATATATTTCTGGACCCTTTGTGTATTTGTCGGCCCATTCCCTCACTCGTTCCACATTACTGCAAAGTGATGGTTTTGTGCTCGTGTTCTCGTTCTTATACCAATATTTGTACATTATCTAGTTTATTAATGTCATGTTTTTGTTTTTCGTCTGCAGCAACTGTCGTCTACTTCTGTTTCTCCCGTCTCCTGACCTATTACAGCTGGGATATCAAACAGTTTGGATCCGGATGAGACCAAGCCTTATGCGATGTATCATCTGGACCCAAACTGTATGCAAATATTTCCATAGGCAGCCACCGTTTCGCCACCAGCGGTCAGAGGCAACTGTGCATTACGCTTGCGTTGATATAAAACATTGGAGTTTGTGACAAATAATGTAGACGCAGTCTGTATCATTCCAGTCTGGTTCTTGGCTACATATCGTCTTTGTGCGCGTATGCAATGTGTATGTGTATTGGCGCACATGACGAGGGTATGCACGTGTGTACAGGCTCATAGCAGCGTAACTATGTACTCGCATGTATGTACATGTATGCACATGTATGTACAATTAGGTATGTGTAGATGTGTGTGTATGCGTGTATATGTATGCGTGTATTTTTGAGTTTATATGCGCAGGGGTTATATGTATGATATGTACCATGTACATGTACGGTTGAACCGCGGTATTTTGAACTTCAATGGACCCATACAAATTACTTGGCGATAACAATGGTTCGAGCCATCCGGTTTCTTAGCATCGAACAATTTCTAAGTTCACAGCTTAATGCGGGTCTGAAGTAATGGTGAAAGCCCCTGTATGAGATTTCGGCGTTACTATAGACCTGCGCTAATCTGCCACGTGTGTTTATAAATATGCATAGTGAATTATTTAAGGACAATTCTGTATTGTAAATTACAAAGTATGGAGCGCTTTGATCGAGTTATCCTGAGGATAGACTTATTCTATTTCGGGATATCGAGTTTTCTCAGTGTATGTGTGGTATATGTATGTACATGTATTTCCATGCTCATAATTTTGTTCCGCTGACTAATTGTTCCCCTGGTTTAGTTGCGTCACTCTTCGTGAAATTTATTGGTGTATCACAGTAGTACTAGACATCAATTACTGTTTATGAACAGACTCAATAAAACCGAGTCTGCAATTTTCTCTTTTTGTGTTGCAATTTTTGCTCTCGGGGGATCACCTCCCTTCAGAATTTATAATCTTCACAACAGCAGGTGTTAAGTGTGGCGGCCGTTAAACGTCGCCCCGTACTTCATTCTCAGTGTTGTTATACCTTCTGATCCTTCGAGATCATGAATTTCATTACGTCTTGTTTTGAAAATTGAATACCGCTTAAGCCGGTGCTAGGGGGCGTGAGCAGTGTTGCACTTTCAATTACTGTTTATGAACAGACTCAATAAAACCGAGTCTGCAATTTTCTCTTTTTGTGTTGCAATTTTTGCTCTCGGGGGATCACCTCCCTTCAGAATTTATGATACAGTATTGTTGTATACTTAAATGTATTTAAACCTTGTTAGACGTGTTCGACGCTTACCTAGAAGTTTTATGTCATATCATTTGGTGTATATTTTTTCATTCCTTTGAATGTATTCGTTTATTTTTGTCATCTTTATGTCTTCTGAAATTTGCACTTTTTCAGTTTTGTTGTTGTTCTATCTCTTTTCTGTTCCTTCCTTCCCTTCTTTTCTCATAACCTGTACTGCTGGATGCTTGCAAGATATGCACGTTTTGTATGCTCAGTTGGAAATTCCTCATAAGCCGATCCTTACGTGAATCTGCTTACGTTTTCTGTTTGTCCTAATCTATCCTAATGGGTAATGACCTAATTCAAAGGAGATCGGCCGTAGGAGTTTTTAATCTTAGATCTCAAGGAGTGATGGTCACTCATGGTATCCTTTCTGGCATTTGAGTTGTTATGTAAGTTCATGGCTAAAAACATGTAGACAATGTCTTAATCTGAGTTGTCACTTTTCTACTCAGCTGTTTATCAATATTGAGTTTTCAGTTACTATTCTGCTTCTTGTATTGATGTCAGGCGATGTTGAAAAAAATCCGGGACCTCTCCCGGACCAAAATAGTTCGTACTATGACACAATTTCCCTTTTACATCTAAATATCAGAAGTATAAGAAACAAACTAGAATTTATAAAATCAGATCTGTTTGATCACCATATTCTCTGCTTTACAGAGACACACCTTTCGGCAACTATAAATTCAAATGACATATTTTTGGAAAACACAACATTATACCGTAAGGACAAAACACCCTTTTCAGGTGGATTGCTCTGCTATATATCAAATGAATTCTTTTCAAAGCACCTTCCTGATTTAGAAAGTGATCATTTAGAAATGTTATGGGTCGAGGTGAAATTTCATGGCGAATCATTTCTGGTGTGTACTGTTTACCGCCCGCCAAATACACCTGTGTCTTTCTGGGACGAGTTTAATATAAACATAGAACAGGCTCAAGAATACAATCCAAAAATAATTGTTCTTGGTGATATTAACGAAGACCAATTAAGTAGTAGTAATACCAAATTAAAACAAGTTTTACTTCTGAATAATATGAAAAATGTTATTACAGAACCTACACGAATTTCTCGAACGTCATCAACATTGATAGACCCAATTCTTATTTCAGATTAGTTTTATGTCCTACACAGTGGTGTAATTGATATTCCAGCTTATATTAGTGATCATAAAGCAACTTTCTTGTTTACAAATTTTCCCCTGAAAACTACTAATTGTATAAAAAGAAAGGTCTGGATATATAAACGGGCTGATTTTGAACGGTTGAATGAAATGATTTTATTAGAAGAATGGTTATTTATTAACGAAGAAAATACAAATGTCGCAACCGAAATGTTTACCGATAAACTCTTGAGCTTCATTTACGCTTCTCACAGATCACGAACTTAACAATATTCTACTCACAGAACAGGAAGTTATAGATGCCATAAAGATTTTGAAGACCAATAAAGCAGTAGGAGAAGACCAGATCAGCCACAAAGTTCTTAAAAATATATGCCATTCTATTGTTAAACCGTTACATATGCTATTTAACAAATCTTTAAGAACCTGTATACATCCTAAAACCTGGAAATCAGCTGTCGTTATGCCTATTTTTAAAAAGGAGGACAAAAACTCAGTCATAAATTATCGACCAATATCGCTGCTTTGCTGTCTTGGTAAACTAATGGAAAGGGTAATCTATAAACATGTTTATAATCATTTAATGGCAAACAATCTTATATATGCCAAACAATCTGTGTTTCTTGCTGGACATTCTACTGTCTATCAACTTCTAGATATGTATCACCAAATTACTAAGTCTCTTGATTCAAAAATGTATACCTGTACATTTAAACTAAATAAATTTGAACAAAGTCGGAATTCCCTGTGCTACATCTTAACAATCGCAAAGCTGTTATCACTGTAAAACAGCCGAAAACTGCCGAATTAAGGCTACAGATATGACAAACGTCAAATACCTTTTTCAAAATGTTATCACGGTAATATTCCGCTTATTAGGTAATACGATTGTAATTAACGTATATGGTACAATTAATAAGGTACAGTAAAACCTCTTTAAATCGGAATTCAAGTAGATAAGAATTTGGAAGCTTTTAGGCAGGTGGCTGCTTACTGCCGGGTAAAATTCATGCAGAAGGGTCCTAGAGAACTTCCACTCTGCATTAAGCTGCCACTTGTCTCCAATACCTACACTTTTATGCATAGTTTAGAGGGATTTTAGTGTATCTCGCATCCTGAGTCTTGCAGTGATGTCATTTACAAACTTCGCAAAATTGTTGGGCGCACACATTTGGACACTTTGTTTGCCAAACGTATTAAAATTTCATTAGAAAGGGCTATAAGCCCTCGTTTTTTGCAGCAGACTGGTCGATCCCTTTACAGAGGGCATTATGCTTCCATCTTTGCTTGCAGGACGACACTACTATTGGATTGCGTCCTCTTTAACCCACAACGGAGGGAGGAAGCTGGATGTTTGTAGTTTGTCATTTCTGTCGTATCCAACTGACTTCTCCACATTTGCATTGGCGTCTGAGAGGCCATCGAGTACATGTTATCGATGCCTTTTTTTTGTTTTATTCTATAGATGAACAGTCATATTATCTTAACTATCCGCTTGTATTTAGCTCAATCTTTTTTATAATGTCGATGTAGAAATTGTTGGATGGAGATTACGTCACTTAACTTTTATGACGACACTTGTTTCACAGTTTGTTTGAATATTATTTTGTCTTGCAATCGTTACTCATGCTTGGGTAATTTTGACATAGATGGGATAATTGTGAGGATGCCCTCAAATCTGGTTTAAGTTCCATGTAAATTTGTTAGGCCCTATGGTCTACTTCATTTGTATATGATAAATGTCACGTTGTGCGTTTCGGCACGTTTTGTCTAGTACTGTTAGATGTTTGTGTGCCCTGTATTTTTTATGCGGCGCTCCCTGTCTGACTGTTTTACCGCTATAACAGCCGTGTGCCGTACACAAATTTATCTTCAAACATTGTGGTTTGTTCTTTTGTAATGTAACAAAGACGGGAATGATATGTATTTGCAAATGCATTCAAAGTTCTTTTAGACTGACGGTCCTTGTTACAGGCGACAAGAAAAATTTAGTTAAACCTTGTCTAGCTTGATAGCTCTTGGTGCATCTTGATCTAATCCTAATTGTTCTGTCAGAGCCAATGATCTATTTGAAAAGTTAACATTGTGATGAAAGCCTTTAGATCTTCTTCATGAATATTCGTGTAAGAAATAATGGTTTCATCGAGAGTTAATGATATATGAGCACATGCTATGGCAGTAATTGTACGACCAGACCTTGCGGTATACTATTTCATAAGCAAATCGACAAGAACCTGATCAGAAGCTGTCTGATCTTGATCTACTCTGTTTGTAAATTTGTTTCAATACGTTTGATCTGGGTCTACTATGTTTGCAATGGCATAAACAGGCACGTGGAATGAAGGGTTTATATTCGTGAAGTGATTTACTGACACATATTTTTTCATCAGGGAAACAGTTTATCAAATATATGATCCTTTTGCAATTTTTGAACATGGACAATTTTGACCATAAATCCATAGGAAAAAAGTCATTCTGGATTATTGTAATTTATGGAATTGTTCATTGGATGCGTTTTATAATTATAGTTTTACTGATTATTACCTACATTTTGCCCAAAACTAACTTTGAGGCACCATGACCGCAATTATTGGTTCTTTTGACAAGTTACCACAGCTACATAAAGGAATGCAACAATACGTAATATACAGGAAGCGGGTTTTATGGCCTAGCAATAATTATTGTCCCCTGTTAGGTATTTGACAAAGGGCCACTATGATAACTGACATCTGGAGACTGACCCTGCATGGGGCATTTCGTGTGTAATATGGCTTAGTACAATATGGCCTAAGGCCATTTAACATTCATTCATACATGCATAGAGAAATTCTAATGGCTATGTTTACTGTTGTTTCCATATACATGTAATACAAACCATAATTAAATTGCACATACGAGTATACTGTAAAATTATGATAAAGAAAAATGTAGTAACAGTTTTAATGTGTTGACCATATTTTTTTATAGACATTTTTATTTGTAGTGGGTCCAGTCATTTAAACATAATTCACAAGCTTTAGAAACATGATAATATTAAAAAAAATAGTCATTCTTCAAGACTGACAACCATTTATTATCAAGATCCACCTTTTTTTCATTTTCCCAACAAAATACATATTTTGGTATTTCAACCTTTACTCGATATTCCGAAAGTAATGCATCATTTTGGTATTGCAAATATTAAAGTAAAATAAATAAATAAATACTTTTCTATTTGTGTATTTTGGTGGAATTTCTTTCTTTTTTTAAAGTACCTACATTTATACATAGTACTATATTACTTAACGAGAACGTCCCATTTCATCTGAACCTACTTTGCCTAAATCTGAAATTCATCTAATGTTGTCTGGTTCTGTCTAAAAGTTGTTTGGACCTAACTCATGGGCGGGACCCAAATGGTCCCTCTGATCTGAATCTACACTATTTGCTAATGGTCTTGGTCCTAACCTCATCCTCTTTTTAAATCATAGTTTATGAATAGTGTAAATTCACTGACAAGTAAAGTAAGTTTTAACCATTCGCTTGCTATTCACGCCAATATACCTACCTGTAAATAGTGAAAACCTGCAGGAGCTGTCTCACCAGAGTCTGCACTATTTACAAGTTGATTTTCAGCAGTGATTGCACAGCGAAATACGTGTACACAGTGAAGCTATATGTAATTATACAACAGGGCATGGGTAAAAAGCAAGAGAAGGTTTAAGATTAACAAAATTAAAAATTATGTGTTTAATTTTAAGTATCATTGTATTTCACACCTAAAATAAACATCACACCCCATAAATAGTTTCCCCTACTCGATAAAGTGTCACTTTCTATGGATAATCCATGGACGTAATGTCTGGAAAAGTGTGAAAATAATTTGGGTATTTATAAAAACTTAGGAGTCGGATTTGATCTAATTTTGTAAGCAAACAGAACAGACCCTTATTAGACGGTTCCTGTAGACTCTGATCTGGATCTACTTTGTTTGCAGAGGCGTTAATTTAAAGGAAAAGGTTAAGTTTCTGTGTACATTCCTCCCTCTCAATGGGATCCCTGACTGGCGAGCATCACAAGTGACGTCACGCAAGGGAGATAATCATGTATCGATTTTCAAAATAAACGGTTCGCGGTACAATAAAAACTAGATTTAAATCAAAACTAGATAAAAACGGTAAGAATTTTCTAAAGCTTGGTGTTTAACTAACTGTATACTATCAGAATTTGACGAAAACCCAATCTGTTTACTTGACCTTTAACTCCATAGATATTTAATCAAAGAAATAATGACCTCATTCATATTAACTCATTTCTCCTAGACTAGTTTTAAACCCAACTTGTTGAATAAATCTACAGAAAAGGAAAATTTTAGAACTGAGTAGTTTTTGTGTCACCTGCCGAGAGGCAGTGTGTCACTTAGAGATCACTTTTCCGTCGTCTGTCTGTCTGTCTGTCTGTCTGTCCGCCTGTCCGTCACACTTTCATTTTTTGGCTATCATTTCTAAACGAATCATTATGGAGCTTTCAAATTTCACACATGGAGTAAGCATGATTAGAGGAAGTGTCATGCAAAAGGTACACAACTCTAGCATCAATAATATTTGAGTTATTCCCCTTTTTTCATATTTTTGTTTTTGTGTCAGCTGCGAGCAGGTGACACATGTGTTCCTCTGAACACTCTTGTTAAACCATTGTGATAAATACTGCAGCTGCTCATATGGAGTGAATGCTATATTCATCACAATGGTTTCATAATTGACTTTTAGATGAGTAATAAGGCGTCAGTAGGAGAGATTTGGTTAATTGGATTAATTGTAATAAAGTTCAATGGACACAAACTTGTTATGCATCGGCAGAGGATTATATTTGTATCATGCCAGTATCATATCTGTATTAATATCATGAGCAAACAGAGCAGACCCTGAACAGACTCCTCTTACAGGAACCGTCTGATCTTGGTCAACTCTGTTTGTATAGGGGTGGAAATGCGTATTTATTGAGTTAAGGATTAAGGCTAGTTACTAGGTGTATACATAATCTCACACTGAGGTATGCACTCTTGATGTATATAAACAAAGTATACAGACAAGTTAAAATTATCTTATTGTAACTGATTGCTCATACGGTCCGTTATTGAACAAAGAGCCGGTGTCAATCGTCTTCAGTACTTGAAAAAAATTATTTATACTAAATGAATTATTTGAACTAAATAATTAAAGCAAAGGTGATTTCCTCTGTGCTACAGCTATTATAATTGGAAAACTGCTGAAACAATGCTACAGATAATTATGACAAACTTCAAAGACTTTTTAAAAATGGAATCAACTGTAATTTATGTAGTTAAATTAAGGTACAGTAAATGGAAAAGTAGTAAAGTCAAGCAGGCAAAGCCACATGCAAGACGCAACCACCACCAAAACACCGATAGACAGCATGACACACACACACACACAACCACACACGCAAACGCGCACACACACACGAAATGAACACAGAAAACACCAAAAGACACACAAGAACCAGGGACAAACGTTCCACAACATGAACAAACCACAAGCACAGAGACGCAAGGCAAACAAAAGGAAGGGTGACAAAGAGAGTACCGCATTGGCACGGTCAGCAGCAAAAACACCACTGGGGGTTTAAACCGGTTTACGGACGTCCTAACCTCACACTTCTCTCAAAGTCACCCTAGCTTTACAAATATTGTAAATAAAGGTATCCCCGCTGGACTTACCCACAACATAGACGACGGTGAACACAGGACAACATGTAAAACTTAGCATAATAACTGTGACAATCCGTCAAATATGTACTCAATGACTTTGCTGAAGTCAGAGCACCTGCAGGTAAGCCGTTAAGGGCACGACAGGGAAAAAGTAATACATGAGTCTGGTAAGCTCCTCCTGTATCCAAGTTTAAGAGTATACCATCATAGAGTACTACCCTCGACCTGTCATCGCGCAAGCAAAGAGGGAAGCGTAGCTACCGACTGTAAAAGGGTCGATAACCAAACATGCAGTGTGTTGCAATATAATAGGATCATAACCTTTCTTTTTAAATGTTTTAATGCGTTTTATAAACAAATCATGAAAATGGATATGACCCCGATTTTTCCTAAGTTTGTAGATAACATCCCCATAAAATTCTGGTTGAGAAATGCCTTGTCGCAGTAACGTCCGTAGATTGCAATTATATTTACTAATGAGAGGTAAATTTCGATAATAAAATTTAGAAAAGGTTTTCCGAAGTTTGTGATATCTGTAACCTTGCTTAAGAAGTTTATCAGTTATAACTAAATTACGTCTGTTAAAATCTTCAAGCAAAGAACAGGCTCGGGCAAATCTAATAAGTTGAGAAATATAAACCCCATAAGATGTAGAACGTGGCACATCCCCATCTAGAAAAGGATAATTAACAATTTTAAAATTAAAATCTTCTCTTTTATCGTATACTTTGGACGAAACTTTATCATTTGTAATTGAAAGATTCAAATCTAAAAATGAAGCATTAATGTCAGATTGATTCGCTTTGTTTAAAGACAGTTTTTTGGGTAGATTGAAGAAACCATAGTATCAAAATAAGGATTATCTAAATTCAAAATATCGTCTAAATACCTTGAAGTTTTATTAAAAGCATTAACAATATCGGTCTGTGTATCAGGTTTTAAGCTAAGCATAAAATCCCTCTCGTAGCAATACAAAAACAAATCTGCAACAAGAGGGGCACAATTTGTACCCATGGGTATACCAACAACTTGACGATATATGGTATCCCCATAACGCACAAATATATTATCTAAAAGAAAGGTAAGAGATCTACAAACATCAAGGCAAGTCCACATTGTGTAATGTTCAACTTCTGAATTCAAAAAGAATGAACGTTGAACATTACAAGCAATGAACATTTTGTTTTCTCTGGCAAAGGTTTTTTTCTATTAATTTAATAAGTTTATCCTTTATAAGATGGTGAGGTAGAGTAGTATAGAGTGTAGAGAAATCATAAGAGCTCAGTAAAGAAATGTTATACTGTTCATTTTCGAGTTTTGTTAAAACATCATTTGAATTTTTTATGGACCAAAAAACATTAATACCAGAATGTTCATATATTTTATCACAGTAGCGTTTAACATGTTCTTTGATCGTAGTAAGACAGGACGTCAAAAGTATAGATAATTTAGTAGTGGTACAACAGCTAGAGTTGGCAATAAAACGCGACTTATAAGGGGTTTTATGTAGTTTCGGAATCCAGTACAAAGTAGAAAGTTTATGTTGTTTTATGTTAGGACCATGTTAGAAATTATTGCACATTTTTACATGTTCCGAGACTATATCTTTTTCAGGTGTTTGAACTGTTATATAAGTTTTTGAATCAGTTAGCTCCTTCTTTAAAACATCAACATAATACAATCTTCAAATAATGATTACATTGTTTGATGCCTTGTCAGCAGGAACAAGAACATAATCTGAATGAAAATTAGAAATGTTATTCTTCAAGTAGCGAAATGTAACTCTAGGTCGAGGTGGTAAAAGATGGTAATGTGATTTGTAAAAAGTTATTCGCGTATCAATAATATCGAAAATACACTTCTTCCAATCCGAAAGGGCATTAACATCAGCATGTTCTCGTCGACACCATTTGATGCAGAATTCTTGAATCGCTTCCGCAATATGAATTCGACAAGCGTCAAAATCAATAAGGGAAGGTAATCTATATTTAGGTCCTTTAGTTAGGAGGGTCCTGAGACGTTTATCCTTAATGATATCAAAATTACCAGTAATGACATGACCAACTGGTTTATAGCAAAAGCTAGAAATGCTACAATCTCAAGAAATAGGGATATTAACATCAATATTTAAGTCAGAGACAATTTTATTGTAGTTAAAAATAACATTTCTAATAGGTTTATAATATTTATAACAGATGATAGGTGATTTAGAGTTGATGAAATATTTGGGAATAGCATCGATTACATTCTTATCACGAAATATACTTTGAATATCAATAAAATCGATACCTTTATTTAGGAACTGAAGTTTCAGAAAATGTCTGTTATGTTCAGATTCTTTATCAATACGTGGACGAAGAACATGCTGTGTGTAACTTTGTATAAGTGAGGCAGTATTAATTAACGGATCTACCATCTATACCAGAATTCTAGTAGAGAAGAATTTAGAAGCCTTTGGACAGGTGGTTGCTTATTACAGGGTGAAATTGATTTAGAATGATCCTAGAGGACTTCCACCCTGCGTTAAACCAAGACTGATAGTTATGCTACATTTTACGTCCAGCACCCTTTAAGGGTGTTACTGCATTTTACATCCGGCGTCTTACGGTGATGTTATTTACAATTATCGCACAATTGTTGGACACACACTTGAGGATATTATATCGGTGTCTTTATTGTTTACAGTTATATATCTCAATTATCCTCTAGTATGCATTTCCTTCTTGTTACAATGTCGGTGTAGATTCTTGGTGGATACTAAGTCACTAAACATTTGTAGTTTTACAGATTTACATTTTTAAATATTATTTTGTCTGTACATCGTTACTCATGTCGTTTGGAGGGGTTACTTTATTTTGACTTGGGTGAAGGTGGGAAAGGCGTGAAGATGTGTGCCAACATGCCTGGTTTAGGCCCCCTGTGGTGATTTTTTGCCTACTGGCCGTTCCAATGC